>LOJH01010817.1:29699-39981 GCA_001685095.1 Ellobius talpinus
ATATATATACACACATGGACATGAACATACACATGTAACCCACATTCATGCTTGCACAGACATGCTTGAGCACACAAATGCGTATGTTCACAGGTATATATTATGTATGTGAGAACAAGCCCACACATACACAAGCACACACAGGCAAGTTGATTAACTTAAAAGAATTCTGACACCGCTACCTGAGACTGATTCCAGAGCTGTTTCTATCTCTTCCTGCTGGTTCTTTGCACAGTCTTATAGAAGATTCCATATCGGTATCATATATAAATTTTCATGCAATGTTTTTTAACATGAACGCATATGACCTAACATTTCCTGATACATTGCTTCCTCATTTGCCTAGGATAAATTGCTCTCCGTGTTAACAAATTCTGTAAAAATGTGCCCTTTGCTCCTCCATTGGAGGTGAAATTATTCAGTTTTGTTCATGACCTATATGCTCTGGATAGAATTAAGGGGGAAAGATATGCGTTGGGCAAACAGACTACATGGTTACATCCTATGAGAAATGCCGTGAAATCCAAACAGATGAAGTGAAAAGATGCGGGGAGGGGGGTGATGTCCCATAGAAGAAGAGAGAAACAGGTATCAAAGAGCTGGAGAATAATTCAGTCATATTGACCCATATGAGCAAAGCCACGAGCAGGAGAGCACCAGTAGTGAGGGAGAGAAAATGCATGCACATAGAGCTGTGTGGACAAGCCCCCTGACCAAAGAGGAACATGGAGCTGGACGGGGTTATAAAGACACAGAAGTTTCTAGGAGGCTTCCTCGGAAGACAGCAAATTTAGGCTGATGCTGAAACCCATTTAGTATCTTTGGGGCAAGAGGCAGGGAGTGACCTCACAGAACAAGAAGCTCATGGATGACCTTGGCAGAAGGAAGCTCAGGGGATTGAGGTGTAAGGCGAAAATCCCTTCATTGTTCAATGATGAATCTACCCTCACATATTTAGTCTCCCACATTGTGGGACATTGAGCATCTGTTGGTTTTTGGTACTAAAACAATCTGGGGACAAGATGCTGACTGCCACCTACATTTTAGATAATGAACTCTCCAATCCTGCTTGTTCAGAGCACGTAGCTTGTCCATGGTCATGTTCTACCCTCAGCCCAGTCCCTAGGGACTGGGAGAATCAAGGTCCATTTATTTTGATAACATTCTGAGAACAAACATGTCACTCAACTTGACCAGCACTCCTTCCTTACATTACAGCAAACAATAGCAAATGAAGTGTTCGTCCACCCAGGAACCTTGTAGAATGGTGTTATGTGAAATCATCAGTCTAAGAGTAGTGAGAGCTTTGTCACTGAGGTTGTTCAAGACCATAATGAATTACAAGAGTCAGTGTGATGCCACAGTTGGGGGGCTTATATGAGTGACAGTACTTAGCACTCTGTGGTCTGTTGCTGCGTTTTGTTCATGTGGCTTACTTTTTCACTCATGGTTCACTTACCAACTTTGTAAGCTTAAGACCTGCTGTGGTTCAGGCTGCTTCACTGCATCCAAGATACGCATGAGATGCTAGGCATGATCTTCTTTGGCTTATATTCTGGGATAACTTTGCTTGGATGGAATCTCAAGATACACTTTACCTTGCATTTGGTAATTAACTGAGATTACAGAAATTTAGGGTTGAAAATGAGCTCAAATACTATCTCATACTCCCGTCTCAACCCCAGTAACAAGTGTCCCTCAGTCATAGTTCATCAGTGCAGACAATTGTTCACACCCTGGATCCCCAGCTTCCTAATCCAAGATATTCACTCCTGCCAGGACTTCATGTAAAGTAAATCAGAGCTTGGTATCCATCTGGAGAGGACAGAGCAGTGGTAACTCCAGGTCAGTGTTGGGCAGGGTGTGGTGTCAGCTAAGACCTGAATGGTGCTGCAGGTCAAGCTGAGGATTTGAGACTCAGGCCAGGTGCCCCTCCAGTCTGACTCTTCAAGTATGTGAATTTGGGGCTTTCAGACTCTTTGTGCCTTTGCTCTTCACTTGCTAATGGGGCTGCTTAAAGACCTCACTTCAGGGAGTTGCTAAGATTTGGGGACCTTCATGAATCATTTATAGACTTGCTCCAGTACTGAGATTTCATTTTAAAAAAGCTATTTCTGTATTCCGGATGTTGAGTCTTTTCAGGAATTTGAAAAATAAATATCCATTCTTTTACTTAAGTAAAATCCATTTTCTGTATCTACTGCATCTTATTATAGGTTTGGAAATATTTTCATTGAGTATAACAGACCATTTCCTCTATAGCTAACACATACACACCTGCATGTGAATACATACGCACACACATGCACAAGGAATTTCATTTGAAAACTAGTCCTTTCTTGAAACTTCAAATGTGCAAATAGCTTAGGTCTACCATAATGAAAGATGAGTTCTATAGCCTGTTTGGGAAGAAGCAACAGAAACATCCAGCCTAGCCTCACAGATGTAAAATCCAGATAATAACACAGGGATTCACTCTCCTGCAAAGCTAATGCTAGGCATGGCATTCTGTGACTAATTGATTTCTCCCAAGGGGCTGCAATCTTGCTCTGTGCCGGCTCCTCTAGGCTCATAAACTGGCCCTGACACCGCTTCTCATCTACAGACAAGCTGATGTGCCAAATCTGGCTTCTGGCATCAAAAGGTAAATACAGTGAGGAGTGGGGGGGGGTCTCCTGTGTGCACACTAGCCTCGCCAGGAAAGTCAGCTAATGGAGGGTATGACAGTCAGTCTTCCTGTTTAGAGGACCAGAGTTCCAGCATTTACTCCTAAGAATTTTGTGAGATACTACACCTGGAAAATACAAGTTAGCAGTCAATCCTAGGTGTCAGTAGATTCCATAAACTTCAGGTCAAAAAAAATGTTTTTTTGGAAAAAAATGTGTCAACATTGAAAGTATACAGATTTTTTTGCCTTTTTAAATGTTACAGTATAATGCTAGCTTATTCAGCATTTTTATTGCATTTTATTAGTCATCTAGCGATAACTAAGCATATGCACATGTGTAGGTTACATATAAAAAAGATGCATTTTTAGGAAAGGGTGCTAGGCATCCATGATCGTCTCTCTTAAGAGAGTCCTGAAAACAGCATTCATAGACATCAAAGGGATGACTGTCTCTTGTGGAGACTGAGCATTTCAGGGCACGTGTCCAAGTCTTTCTGTAGATTTCTGGATGGTAAGTCTACCTCTAGATGAAGAAATATATCATTACTACTGATTTATAAATATTTTGAATGGACACAAACACATCAGAAAGATCCCAGTGGCAGAGGGATGTACACAGAGCAGATCTCCCCAAAGAAGGACCCATACAAGGGTTCCCACACCACTACTGACAAAGGTGGGAAATCGATTTGGCGAAGCAAAGACAGTTGCTTCCAAAAATGATACAGATGCGAGTAGACATTTATAAGGCGATAAAGCAAAAAACTTTCATCTAAGCCTTGTATCTTATATTAATATAGAAAAGTCTTAGGTATAGCATGTAAAAGTATAAAGCATGTTGTTTGGTTACTATGTAATCCCAAATAAGTCAAATGGAAATTACAGAATTTGAAAGCCATAAAGGACACTGCAGGTTACCCAGAAGTCCCAGTGAATGGGATTGGACCAGGGCTAATATGAACAGGAACTGGCTGGCTTCTGGAAGGTTCCCTTCAGCTATGCTGATTCTGCTTGAAGGCTGTAACCTAAGAACCTAAGCCCCAGAACATAATAATTTGTCCGACCCATTTGTGGTCTTTATGAAAAGGTCCCTCCTGTGCCCTAGACGTTTGGCCATTGCTGGTCCATCATTTGGGAACTTTCTAGCATACCATGAGGTAGATGGAGGTCAGGAAGGGTGTGGCATCCTAGGATAAACTCTTCTCATTGGTCTCCTGCTGATTTCCCTCTGCAATGGGCACAATCACAGCTGCGCTCAGGATGTTGGGAAGTCACTCGGCTCTTGAGAGCTGGGAGAGGTCCTGTAGATGTGGACGTGGGACACTCTCCATCTCTCCATATATGCTTACTGTGGAATCAGGTGTTTCTTGGGACAGAATATTGATGATAATGAATATGAATTTATAATAGTCAGTAATTGTCCAAATAAAAACACACCCCTACTTCCTTAAACATGGCACATCAGAATCAGTTTTTATAATTAGTGTGCATTATTTTGCTTAATTATTTTCACTCGATGGCCTGCTCATGTTATTTTTCCGGTATAATGTTCCATTATGATGTATGATAACAGCAGAATCTGTGTCTCCACCATGTAGGTGAGCTAATACCTTGGAGTAGTTGTTTGTTTTGTTTTTTGTTTTTTTGTTTTTAACTCAGAGACCCCTTGCTAGTTGGTAGATTCTTTATATTTGCTCATGGTTCCATCTTCAGCTTCCCAGCATTCCATTGGTGATCCTGGGTCCTCTGTCTGGAAACCTTTGCCACCCCAGGTTCTGAAGAAGCCAGATGAAAGGGTAGGCTACTCTTCACTTATTCTCATCAGGATGATTGCTATGGCATGATCTCCTAGTAGCCCGTGTGGCACTTAACGTTTAAACGGATGTGCCTGACACTGCCTCCTGCTGAAGAGAGAGTGATGGTGTTGGTAATGAGGAGGTCATTGCCAGGGGTGGTTGTTTCAATTGGAATTGCTGGGGGCAGTGGCTTATAGGCTCAGGACAGGCAATCTAAGGGGCTAGGATGAAAGGCTGTTTGGAACCAACAGAGTCCCCAGCCTTCCCTGAAAGCTATAACTCCTCTAGGGTGAACACTTTTAGCTCTTTTTATGTTGGGTCAAGTGATGTAGTCCATCTCAGGTAATAATGCCCTCTCTGGCGTTGCTGTCCATCTTAAACAGCAATGTCTACCTTAGATGGGGTCACTCTCCTCGGGACAACCTCATTCCAGATGTAATGTGAGCCTCAGATGAGAAGGTCCATCTAAGGTGGCATCATCTATCTCAAATGGCATCGTCCATTTTCAGTGGTAAAAACCTTGTAGGTGTTATTATCCACCGCAGATGACATCATTACTTAAGGTGACCTTATTTACCTTCCTTAAATGGGGCCAACTTCTTAGGTGATAATTTTCACATTGGCTGATGGAGTCCACCTTAGGTGACATCATCTTCCTTGGGTGACATTGCCCAGTCCTTTATTCTCCATTTTCCTAGCCAGGGGAAAGGGGGAGAGATGAAGGACTGAGCCCATGATTGCTACCAGCAGACAGGTGGGTAAACCAGTGCTCCCCAAGCTCCTGCCTTCTCTTGTGCTTGACTGTAGAAAAATGGCTTCTAAAGAAAACATTTGTATGCATGGGGGCTGCAGAAGTGACATCACCCAGCAGGACAGGGCCGAGTGGGCATATACCAGCTTCTCCTTGGTCCCCGCAGCTTCATTGTAGTCGGGGCCCATTTCATTTTATTTCTAATGATCCCATTTTATTTCTGAGGCACACATTCATGGAAGAGAAATGTGGTTGTGTTTTGCTGTACTGGTAAAATGCAGATAGCTGAAGGCAAGTATTTTTTATAGACGGGAGAGAAATAAGCAAGAGTGAAGACATACCGTCCCGGCTAAGGCTTTAGGCTAGTCCTAGGAAACAAACTCCATCTAAGCAGCCCAGGAACACTCTGGGCCTCAGTTTCCCCAGCTGTGTAATGGATGATGATGCCCAGGTCACAGGATTGTGTTGTCAAAGGAAAGGGAACTCATTACTTCTCTGTTAGACCTGTTTACAGCTCATGGCTTAGCTTCTACCTTAGGGTAAAATGAATCACTTCGCCTCACATGAATGATGGAAAGTTACCCTAGTCATCAAAGCTGGGCACATATTAAATTCTGGAAACTGCAAATGTCCCTTAGATGGCAAAAAGAGCCGGTCAGATGTGATTCCATTAGAGATATTGAGGTGGGAGTTTGTCCCCACTATTGGAGTGAGGTCTGAATAACACAGTAACAAGATCCTTCTAGGGAAGAAGTCAGGAGGACAGCTTGGAGACGGCATTGTAAAGAAAAATGCAAAAGAAATTTATTGAAAACTTCTCTTGTCTTCTCTCTTGTGCCCCAGATATGAGAGTATTTCCTTACACATGTACACAGCTTTTACAGAGACACAATGTGTACCAAGAAATATATGTGCATTTACTCACATATATGTGTGAGCCTCTATAGGCATGGGTGTGGGCGCACGTGCAAGTGCGGCCATGTGCATCTGTGATAAAGGCAAACCAAGAACCATGAGATTTGAAGTAATTCATGCTTTAGAATTTATTAAAGCAGAAAATGTCATAGTTTTGTCTTAAGTTTATGAAATGAACAAGAACCTTAGACCAAGAGAATTTGTCTCAGCAGGGCTGGGAAGTGAAACTAGTCATAAGACATCTCTGATGTCATGGAGCATAAAGTCACATTGCAACCTGAGCTTCCATGTCATAACATCAGAGGAAAATGTTTCATTATGAAGTGAAGGTTTTTGAGTATGACTTAAGCCATTGTATGTATGAATTTAGAAAGCCAATAGTGTCTTGTTTAAAGTTGATAACTCTGGACCCAGGAGGCCTGTTTTCCCATCACAGAGTGGCTACGTCCCCTGAACCCAGATTTCCATCATGATGATGAAAGAACCAGTAAGCTGGCACAGAAGCAGTACCTACCTTACTGCTGGCTGTGATCGGTGCTCCCTGGCCACACTTAGTCTCCCTGGCTGTGTTCAGTGCTTGCAGGCTGTGCTTAGTGATTGCAGGCTGTCCTTAGTGATTGCAGGCTGTGCTTAGTGATTGCAGGCTGTGCTTAGTGATTGCTAACCATTACATTCATTTCCACAGGAGTAGTCATGGCTTGCTTCAGCTTCCAAAGAAGCAATTGCCAGGATCTCTCTACTCTGCACACTGTTCTGAATGCTGTTAACTTTCTGGTGCTACACTCATGTAATTCATAGTTCTCGTTGCATCATGTATAAGATGGCGGGGTGGCTTCATTATATTCTGATGAAGAAGCAAACTGTATGAGATTCTATGATAACCATTGGTTCCAGTTCTCCTGTGGTTATCTGTAAGGCTGGCTTTGGATCCCATTGAAATATCGAAATTCACAGATGTTCATGTCCATTGTGTAAAATGGCACAGTATTTGCCAAGAATCTCCACACCCTCTGTTAGACCCCACAGCAATGGGTTATTTCCAGTACCTGATACATTGGAGATGTCATGTGATGAACCTTTACACTGCATTGTAGAGGTTAAATAACAATAAAAACGAAAGCCTGCATGCTCAGTACATATGCACCTCTCTAAAATACATTCTAACTCCAAACTTCCTTATTGATTAAATTTGTTCTCTGACCATTACTCTTTGACATGTGTGCAGTGGGCTATGTTTTCTTCCCCTCCCACCCACTCTTATCTCCTTCCTACACCCAGCATTGTCCCTTCTCACGTTCATGTCTATTCACTTTGCTCTGTGACCCACAGACCTTAACCAGGGCTGTCCATGTGGCTATAGGTTTAGAAATATCCACGGGAGCCAGGTGGTGTGCTCACCAGTGGTATATAACCGAACATGACTGCTCCTCCCTCAGAATCTATTACTAATTAATAATTCTAGAACCCTGTGTGTGTGGCTACAAGTATTCTAAGTCCTGTCTGTTCCCTGGTTTCTCTCCCGCCTGCCAGAGTCTGCAAGACACAGAAGAAAGCAACTGACGAACTTTTCCAATACAAGGCAGGACAGATCTTCAAATTTCCTGCTTCACTGAAAGTCTCCATTCACACGGGAGCCCCTCCCTTACGCATGACTGACTCTTTACAGATCCAGGCTTTTGAGGCCCAGTGCAAGCCACGGCAGCTGCTGTGTGATCATGCTTATGATGGGCATATTGATTCCATGAGGAAAATTTTTGCAGTCCTTCCCCCTCTCTTTGAGCTCCTACATTCTTTGGTCTATGGTGTTCCCTATGCAGTAGACGGAGTAACATAAATGCCCTGTTTAGGGCTGAGTGCACAGCTTTCACTTATTCTCAGCAGCTTTGGGCAGCCATGAGTCTCTGCACTTACCACAGTACACTGCAGATAGAAACGTCTTTGGTTAATGCTGAGAATAATTTTTACCTCTGGTGGAAATAAAAAGGTGGAAGGCATTTTGACACCATGGAGTGGTTAGGTCCCTCAAGGAGCTATGAACTCCCCTGCCATGGGTTTTTGGCCAGAGTACCATGTTCTACCTCTGTAGAGTGAGCCTAAGACCCAAGCTGAGAGCAGTTGGTTACCCCCATAACAGTGGCTTCATTATGCCACTGTGGGCATCTTGCCTGGCAGCCTGGCATTGTAGTTTCTCAGGTGAGTAAGCCCAATGATACCACTTCTCCCTACAGCAGCCTGTGTAGAACTTTCTGGCACTGTGAAAGCTAGCCAACAGGAGCAAGCGTCCAGCTCGGATTCAGTTTGCTTTTCCTGCCTCTTTGAGTCAAGATGCCTCAGCAGTAAGGACTTGCCAGCTACTTCTAGTGGACAGCCAAGAAGAGTGCTAAGAGCCTTTATTATTTAGGGGAATCTCTGGGCCCTCCTTGACTGACAGTTTATGGGGAGGTACCCCATATCTGGGACTGGGATTTTTATTTGATAAACTCGCTTTTGAGAGCAGGATCACCCAGCCATGCTGTATATACTTTTCCTAGCTATTTGAACTTATATTTTTAATTAACTTAGAAAACAGTTTCCATGTGGCTTTTTCATACAGATTTTGAATTGATAAACCCTCCCTCTTCTTCCATCTCTCCCTCCAGATCTTAATCCTGTTTTAACTTTCCTTTCCCAGTGTCCCCCATTTTCACATACATATCACCCATGTTTTCCTAGAATCCCTGCCTTAGGAAACTCCACACACAATGTCTCCTGAAGGAGGGGGATACTAAAAATGGTTTTTGATCCATGATTGGATCAATCTATAGACACAGAACCCAGGGATATGAAAGACTCACTAGACCCCAGAGTGGCTAGATTAAGATGACAAGCATTTATTCAAATGCTTCATGGCTATGACTTCAAAATAAAAATGTCACCGGTCATACTTATCCCTGTGGTTCTGAAGGAAGCTCTTTTCCTGCCCTTTGTAGCCTCTGTTGGTTTCTGTAACCTTGGAAGCCCCACCAGGCTTGTGGGTGTATCTCTCCTGCCTCCTCCCTGCCTTCTTTCTGTGTTTCCAGTCATTTCCCCCCTCTATATGCATTTGCTTTTCTACCAAACCTAGAAAAGACACCAGTCCCACTGAATTAGAATGCACCTAATGACCTACTCTGGAATCCCAGAGTAGGTTTGGACAATGTGGACTGCATAGCATTGACTTCTACATGTTAAAGATTTTCAAGTCACATAAACTAAAACTGAAAATACAGCTCTCACTTGGTGATCTATTACTTTTGTGATCTGAAACAAAATAGACAAAAAATAAACTTTGATACCATCCTTTGTAAAAGTAGTGCAGAATTAACCAACTTACTATAATGTGTACAAGAGTAAAAGAATTAAAATGGAAAGGAAGGTTTGTAAAAAAAAAAATAGAATGCACCTAATGACCGTGCTTAATGTGACTACCTTATCGGTCTGGCTTCAAGCACAACAGAGATCCTCCTGCCTCTGCCTCCTGAGCGTTAGATTGAAGGCCTGTGCCTCCTTGCCTTCCTGGTTCTGATACCTCAATATTAGTCCTGCCAATCCATGCATATGGAGGTTCCCTCCATCTTCTAGTATATTATTTAATTTTGCTCCTCAGCATTTTAAAGTCTTTTGCTTCCTTTGTTCCAAAGAGAGTCACAGACCAAGATACTAAAAGTGAGGATGTCACGTGATGTTTAAGGGTTGCTTGGCTCCTCAAGGTCTTCATTTGAGGTGTGACTGTATCTTTTACTTCATTTTAGTGGGCCAGGCCTTGGGTGTTTGTTGTTATAAATACATGAAATGCAGACATTTATATATTCAATTTCAACAGAGTAAACTGAGGCATGATAAAATGCTTTAAGTTTAAAGAACGTACTGCGTTTTGTGAATTAGGCTGCCCCGAAAGGAACACAGGTCAAATCTCGACAAAGGGAACACGGCATAGGTGTTTCTAGGGTAGAAGTAAAGAGCTGGGAGACAGCTGAGGCATCCTTTAGCAGTCTAGCCTGCTGCCATGCCAGTCCAGGGCTCTGGGGGTAGGAGATGATTGCCTCCTGATGGAATCCAATCAGATGAGTATAGGACGGGTTTGTGTTTTATTGCCCCTGGTGCTCTTTCTCTTCTCTCTCTCTCTCCCTCCCT
>LOJH01010818.1:663-15485 GCA_001685095.1 Ellobius talpinus
AGGACAGGCTCCAAAGCTACAGAGAAACCCTGTCTTGAAAAACCAAAAAAACAAAAACAAAACAACAATAAAAATAATAATAAAATGTTTTGGCTTAAAACAAAAGTAGCAAAAACAGTGAATGTGGCATCACTGCAGGGAGATCATACAGGCTTCGTTTTTAGGGTAGTATGATGGAATGGTTCAATATGAATTCAGAACAAGGACCAATCCTCCTATCCCCTCAAATCTCCTATCCCCTCAAATCTCCTATCCCCTCAAACCTCCATAGCAATTTCCTCATCTCTAATAACTCCAGTGTGATAATGTTTTATGTAAATTAGTTGTTATATACAGATATAATAAAGGGCTGGGATGGTGGCAAATGCCAGTAACCCTGCATCCAGGAGCTGAGGCAGGAGACTGAAAGTTTGAAGCCAGTCTGGACTACACGGTGAAACACCATATTAAAAATTTTAAGTGAAAAACATCTGGAAGCTTCCAAGAGAGATTAAAAAAAACTTTGCAAATTTCCCATGCCAGATGAAACTGAAGAGAGCGAGCCATCCACAAAACTAATCAAGATGGAGCAGAGGGTGGGCCAGGGGCACGCCAGGAGCCACGCTGGACTCACGAAAACGGGGATGGCCTGTTGGCTAACACCTCGCCCGTTACTTATTTGATTTTTGCTGTGACAAACGGAAGGAAGGGTTTATTGTGACTCAAAGTTTAAGGGAACTGCCCACCACACAGAGAAGCTGGGCAGCAGAGGCTGAGGCAGCTGGTCGCCCTGCGTTTACGGTGGAAGCAGGGAGTGCACGCTGGTGCAGGAGCCCTGTCCACGCGATGATGCCACACAAGCACATACCCAGAGATGTAGTCCAGGGTGGTGCTCGACCTAGTCACGTTTACAATGAAGCTTAACCGTCACAACTTTAACCGCAATTTCGTTACAGCTTTACAGTGTTGCTGTTTTTAGCTAGTGAGTTTATTGAGACAAGATCTCATGTAGCTTCGTTGTTCTGAAACTTGCTGCGTAGATCAGGCCGGCCTGGAACTCAGAGATCCTCCTGTCTCTGCCTCCCAAGTGCTGAGACTAAAGGTGTGTGCCACCACTACCAGCTAATATTGCTATTTTTATATGAAGCTACTTTATTAAGTTTTGATTCATATACTATTTACCTAGTATTAAGGATATTGCACCTGGGACAGCCACTTACACTGGCATGACTGTCACATCTCCAAATTTGTGTCAACAGAGACCGGATTCCTCATTTAGAATGAAATGAAATCACTTGAGTCGTGTGTGAAAGATTTTTCTCCGAGATTGCCATTTCTAGAACTGAGACATTATGAACTAGCACAAACAAAATAAATCTTCACAGATCTCAGAACTTTTTAGAATTCTATACAGAAAAGCAGCTAGGCAGGTGTTTCTCTTTATTGAAATAAGAGTATTATTATGTGTCCCTGACTGTCTCTGAACTCACCATATAGCCAAGGCTAGCCAAGAACATAGCCACTGTTTCATGAGTCCTTAGATTGTAGGTGTGCACTATCATACAGAGTTTTGCATTTCTAAGTAAAACTCAGAATATTTGTTAAATATTTTAGATAGTTCAAAAAATTGAAACAACATTATTGTGATCACAAATTCTTCAAAAGATCATGTTTCGTTCAACTATACACGTGGTATCTGTTCTGGCACACACGCACGCACACACACACATAAATATTTTTGCTTCTGATCCAGAAGAGAATGTAACTTTATAAATGCTCCTGGTGTATTTGAAAAGAATGTACATTCTGTTGTTGTAAAGCAGAATGACCTACAAGTTCAACTATATCTGGTAGTTGGCAACAATAAGCTTTGTGGACCCTTTTCATACTCGGGGTGGGTCTATCAATCATTGAGAGATGGGACAGTTATAGATTTGTACTAATCTCCTTCCAATCCTATCAACTTCTGCTTCACATATATCATTTATATTAAAGATAAATTGAGTGGATTAACAGGTTACATCAGTAAACTGGCAGATAAAAGAAACTATTTTGCCTGATGGTAGGAGGGCCAGTCCAGATTAGTGTTAGCACAGGGATTTTTTTCTCTTTATCTCTGATCCTCTTGGCTTTATTTAGCTAAAATGAGTTTGGAGGGGCATATTTTTATCCAAAATGTCATTCTCTGTAGAGCACTAAGCTCAACTATACTACCCATCCTTGACGTGGCTTGAAAGCTCTCCAGATAGTAAGCTGGGTACTTGCTGGACTTGTTTGTTACTCTCTGTTCTTTATTGACCAATGTGCAATAGAAGCCACGGTTTCATGTATTTTTCATTTGCCATTGCTTCAGGTGGTAGGGTAAATCTGTTCTTGTAACTCTATCTTGGCATTACTCTTAATGTTCCTGGACCTGCAACCTGCTTCAAAAAATTACCTTTGGGTTGCTAAGGTCACTCCAGGTGTGAGTGCTGAAAATGCCTGGACGTTTTCAATCTTTCAATTAACCAAGGCAGGTTGTGGAATATGAAAATCCAGTTCCTTTGCTCCAGGTAAAATAAACTCACTGTGATGTATGCTGCAGAGCCCCTGGAGTTCTAATGCTGATGCTGAGACCTCTACCTGCCTTTTTCCCTTTACTATGGAGCCCCTGGAGTTCTAGTATTGATGCTGAGACCTCTACCTGCCTTGCTCCCTGCACTACGGAGCCCCTGGAGTTCCGGTGTTGATGTTGAGATCTCTACCGCCTTGTTCCCCTGGTCCTGCCTCCCCAGGTGCCATATTGCTGCAGAAGAAACACATTTCTTACAAATCACTGATACTTGCACCCACATCTCAGCAGCAGTTTTTGGAGAACCCAACACTAAATTCGCTTGCATTTAAAAACAAAACAAAACAAAAAAACATTATCCTGTAAAATACTTCCTTATAGCCTCATCTGCTTTTGCCCTCACATGTTTTAATTATTCAGTTACTCTGAAGATTTACAACAGCATCTTGTACCGGATAGATATTGAAATGGGTCTGTCAAATTCACCATATGATGATGAATACCCAACTAACCCATTTATAACCTAAGAGTAGTTAAGGCAAGCTCTTGATTGGAGCTTATTCAGGTAAAGCATGCACTTAATTTTATAGTGATCAAGTTCAACTAACTATTGAGCAGTGTGTTGCAAATGTCTACTTGGGAAAATTGGCAGGTACAAATGTTTGTGCATACTTTTCCTGTGCATGCAAGTTAGTACTTGTATCGTTTGATTGCCTTCCTCGTTTTATGATCCATGAACATTAACCCCATTTTCCATTAACTTTGCATCAATTTAAAAGATTGCCAGATATACACAGTAGCTTAGCATTACTAGTTGTTTTGGTTTGACTTACAAAGTAGAAATGTATTTTGGTTATATTTTGTTATTATGGTAAATAATATGTAGCATGAAATTTCCAGATAGAGAACTTTCCCTCAGGACAGCCAGGTTAGAATAAAAAGTAAACATCTGATTTAAAAAGCTTTCAAAATAAAATTCAATGTTACTTATTATAATTACTCTGTGGATTTAGTAAATCAAATTTTGGTACAAAAGATATGTCAGTAATTTAAAAACTTAGTGAATATTCCAAACTATACTCTGTTCTTCTGAAAACTGAGCTTTGATAGGTATTCCATTGTATCCAGAAGAAAGAAATAGACATTGAGGGGCCATGTTTCAATATGAAAGATATTTCTAGGTGAGAAACAGGGAAGAAAATGAAGCAAAAAAAAACATTTCTATGACTCAAATTCCACCTATTAAGATTAACTGGGTAACAAACTACTAATTGGAATTCCAATGCCACCATAGGTTAATAAATCTACTTATCAATCACATTGTTGCATTTATGAAATGGCACTTAAACAACAGCCGCCATGTTTAGTGAAAAAAATCCCCCAAAACAAAAAAAGATCTTGATCTTGGTCTCTGTATTAATTTTCGGTCACTGTAATAAAATCCCTGAACTAAATGCACGATAAATCTGAGATGTTTATTTAGCTCATAGCTCTGGAGGTCCAGGAGCATGGCTCCAGTGTTAACTAGGGGTCTGGTAAAAGCAGAACTGGGCATGTCACTGTGACACCAACAGCACACGGGAGAGAGTCACCAAGTGGCAGGACAGAAGCCAGAGAGACCCCGGAGTCCCACAGCAACTAGTTTTCCTTTCTAATGGTAGAACCCACTAATCCCCACTTCTCATAGGTCACACTCACCCTTCACTGCGGGGACCAGGCTTACAACACAAATAATACAGGAGACACTTGACCATGTCCAAACAATCTCTATTGCAAATGTTGAGACCTTTCTCAACACCCCTTTCTCTTAAGGTGGGTGGGCTCTGAGATATAGACAAGCTCTAGAGTTAAGAGGAGACAAGCCTCGGGCACACCTCTAACGGGTAGGTGAATTAAGGTGGAGGACACCCCCCATCACCTACTACGTCTGTTTTTGGTTTGAGTTGGTTTGTTTGTTTTGGTTTGTTTTTGTTGTTTGGTTTTTTTGGAAGGATCATACTATATAGTCCAGGCCAGCCTTGAATTTGCCATCCTCATGCCTGGGCCTCCTAGTTGCTGGGATTATAAAATCGGCCTGGCTAAATCTGCTTCTAATAGTTGCAACAAAGACGATGTAGCCTACAGACTCTAAAATAGCCTCTGACTCTTCCTCTAGGAAATAACCTTACCGCCTGTAAGGGTTTCTTCAGACAATTAACACTTTTTCACGGCACCAAGTCAAAGGAATTCTTTATCGTGTACCTCCACTTCTACCTTGTCCTACAGATAGCCATGCTTAGTCATAGACAGGCAGATGGAAGGATGGATAGGGAGAAAGAGAAAATCTAACTCTAGCTTCCTAAATTGTTGAGTCCTAGTCCCAGATGGGGTTGCATAAGTAAATGTGTCCAGTCACAGGAAATAAAACCACAAAAACAAGACAAAACAAAACAAAAACCTGCTAACAGTGAAAGGTCTCTGAAACTTCAGTGATTAAAATCAATTCAGAATCAAATGTGTAATGAGTCTGAGATATTTCTGGCAGGCATTTTGCCATGCAACCTCACTGCAGCTTTGTCTCTAAACATACAGCACACACACCTTTCCTGGATACTTTCTGTCATACCACACACCAGTAATGAATGCTTTCTGCTCCATCCTGGGCTCAGAGTAGAGACCACTGTATGTTATGAAGTGTAGTATGCGACAGTCTAAACTGATTTTAGCCATTCTATACTACGTATGTCTGTTGTTTTCCTTTACAATATTTATGTGAAGCAGTGTTCTCATCAACCATTATAAAATCAAACGTGGTTCAACCATGAAAAATGTTTCTACTGTTCTACATCTTGCAAGATTAAATATTCATCCAAGATTAACTCTTTATGTAAAAACAAACAAGCACATCTACTCCCTTAGAATACAAATTTTCTCTCTTTAATAAATGATAAAATTATATATACCAAAAATTATTTGAAAGTGAATTTGTTTATGATCTAGTGCCAGTAAATAGTTGGTTGGCATACCTACTAATATTTCTAGGTACCCGAGCTTGTGAAAATATTTCTCAGTTAAAGGTGGCTGTAAGTGAACAACATTTATGAACCCTAACTTGAAGCCAGAGACAGCTCAGTAGGTACGAGCACTTGCTATGCGTGAGGACCATGACGCAGATCTCAGCACCCACATCAGAGCCCAGGCACACCACGCATGTGTCTATAACCCAAGCACTGTTCAGGACAGAGACAGGAAGATCATCACCTGGGCTTGCTGGCCACCAGTCTAGCTCCAAGTTCAGTGAGAGACCCTGTCTCAAAGGGATAAGATAGAATGATAAACTGGGCAAGACACATGACATCTTCCTCTGGCCTACACACCACAGCACACACACACACACACACACACACACACACACACACACACTGGGCAAGACACATGAAATCCTCCTTTGGTCTACACATACACTCACACATAAATAAAAAATTTAAATAATTTTTAAAAGAAGCCCTGCTCTAAATGGTCTTTTGTGACATTGTCACTATACTCTCAATCACACGGCTCTCTTTTCTGGGATTCCACCTGTAATTCCTTTAGCCACCCATAAGGCTGCACTTCGGGTTCGGAGGCCAGCYTACATATCCCAGGTGCACACGGTGAGTCGCCCACTATCTGCTTCACCAGCGTTTGAAGTAGAAGCCCCTGTGCGCAGGCGCAGGGCGTAGCGCCACCCGTCATCAGTGTCTGACGTAGACACGTCTTTCCCCTCATGCGCATGTGCTGGGAAACCTTTAAAAGCTAAAGGCGCCATTCCCACTTCCTCTTTCACTCTGTCCACCGTCTCTTCACGGACCCGTCTGCACAGATCTTTAATAAACTTATACACGTGGGTTCGTTTGTGTCTCGCGCTCCTTCCCCATCTCTGCGGAATATTATCAGAATATTATTGGAACATTATTGGTGACGTGACTCGATATAGCACTTGTACAGTTTGATTCACATAATGGTTACTCGCTGTGGTTTCCCTGGAGTCTAGTAATGCTTCTGAACAGTCACTTAGCAAGCATTTATGAAGCACTTTTAAAATGTTAGTCAGTGTTCCAGACACTGGAGATTCAAAAGTGAATATGGTAACTTTGTAACTTTACTAATCAGGTACAGAAAAAGAACTTGAAGTTGGGTATGGTGGTTCAAGCTTGAAATCTGGGATTCATGGCCAGTGTAGGCTGGATAGTGGGTATCAGGATAGACTGGGTTATTTCAGTGGAAATTTTCATCCCAAAAACTAAACTTTAAAAAAATTTCTTTTTTAATTTTTTTGTCCTGAAGAGCAGAACACAGCTGTAATCTTCACACTTGGGAAGTAGAGGCAGGAGGGACAGGAACTTGGTCATCCTCCACTATATAACAAGAATGAAGCTAGCCTGGGCTACATGAGAGAAGGGGGTGGGGCAGAGCATAGAGTCCTGGCCTGCACAGCAGTGCTTGGGCAACCTCTGACCTGTGCAAGACTGCCTAGGCGCAGTCCAGCAAGTGGTTTTAGCAGTTCTGCAGGTGGTTGAGTCTGAAGTACAGAAGTTTGGGAATCAGCGCCTCAGTAGGAAAAGCTGTTTCTAAACACAAAAGTGTTATGGGAGTAAGAGCTCCACTTACTCATCTCCCTAGAAAATAAAATAATTTCTACCAAAATGCAATCCTATGTTGCTCGCTTCCTTCTTCCAAAAGCTTATTAGATAGGTTTGCTGGAGACGCTGACATCATTCCAACTCTTCTCAATGTGCCCTTTCCCACATTAGCCTGAAATCGGCACAGTTCCTGGGACAGACTAGAGATCAACAGTCTGGGCTGAACTGTGGAATATCTAAAGTAAAATCTTCTCTAAGTTCTCTCTGAAGCAGGCCTTCAGATTCTAGACTTTGGAATGCTGTGAGGCTCAGCTGAAAACAAGGCAGACTACACACCCAGGCAAAGGTTTGCTCAACCTCCACCTGTTTTTCTCCCTCTGGTAACGCTTCCTTCTAGCTCCCAGGGCAACTACCCTTGTGTGGAATATTAATCTCACTCTTCAAGGCTAAACTAGAAAATAAACCTAGATGGACATGTGGGAAAGGTCAGGCATTGTGGGATTCTTTTCCACTACAGATAATCGGTATCTAGAGGCTTTGGTTGGCACAGGGCCCCAGGATACATTTTGAAACAGATTACCCACCTCTGAGGATAACAGCCTGCCTGCTACTCTATCCATCAGGAGAAGCTCCCAGCAATGTAGCTGGCACATAGCTACTCCTCTCACTCGAACTCTGAATTATTTTGCTGGAGGCTACAACATTCTGAGTAGTTTGTTGGGAGTTGACTGGAGGTGGGGATAACTCACCCAATACAAGCTTAGCAGAGCTGAGCCGCTGCAGCATGTTGAGCTAGCCTTTGATGCAGACTGGTCAGACAGGTTCTGGATCTACAGAAGAACCAGTTTGACTGGCCTGTTATGCCAACATATTATGGTTTGATTCCGTGTTCCAGAGACGGCCGAAAACCTGCCCGGCGAGTTCAATGAAAGGCATGTTAGGTTATCCATTGCGCTCCGTGTATAGCTTAGATGCAGCAGGGCCCGTCCACATCGCAGTAGTGTCTAGCAGACTCTGACGTGGTCCAGAGAGGTGACGTCCACTGACCTAACATCTAAGTTCCTAATTTCAGGGGAAGTGAGCAGAGAAATACCACCTGCTCTTGACCAGGGGCAGACAGAATCTAAATAAACTGAAGGGTAAGTTCATATTTTTATATTCTCCAATTTTAAATGCATCTTTGAAAGAGTAGAATGTTTAAGAAGATAAATATTTTAATACAGCAGCATTAAAGTACCTGCATTATTATACTTTGGTTAAATATTGTTTTATGAACTTGCATCTATGTTCATGTATTTGTTGAGATAAAGTTATTTGGTACACTACATACTTTGTTATACTCTTTTGTAAGTTAATTATAACTATTATCATTTAAAAAGTTGAGTTGAATAATTCTATTAAGTATACCTCACATATTAACTAATCATCTTCAGCCAGCTATTTCTTTGATAATATATACTATTATGTTTTACAGGCTGTTGCTATATAGTAACAAGTTCATATAGCAAATCTAGTTGTTAATAAAATAATAATTGTTTCTTTAAGGCAAAAGAAAAAAAGGTATTGTCCTGCTTGGTGGTCCTAAGTACTTGGGAGGAACAATTCCCAGCAAGATTTGAGGAGTGTGAAAAGCAGAGACTGTGGGATGTGGTAACTGATTAACTATTGGGCTCCAAAGCACGGGCTGAGCTGAACAGAAAGGAATGAAGACAGGTTGTGTCATGCCTATTAGGTCTGAAACCTTTTTATGTTACAGAATACTTGGATCTTCCTTCCACTTACATTCTAAAATAATCCCTTCATATCTCTTTCATGGAGTCAATTAATGTTTGTGGTAGTTTGTCACCTAGAAGGCAAGCAGCCTTTAGATTGACTTTAGCACCACCTATATATCCTGTTAGTTGTCTTGAGAACAGCCGAGTGCACCCACCCCTGGGGAGTTTAACTCAACAGCTGACATTTGAATTTATCAAGGAACTTTTAAAAACCTAGCAGATTTGTACTGAGTACTTTCCTTTCAGTTATCTTGACAGGGCTGAGTGGACCTTTCCATTGTCCCCAGTGTCCCCAGTTTATGTTATGTTCAAACACAGGAGTATAACACTTTTAGTGTGCTAGTAAAGTGGGGGCAGGGGCTGTTCAGAGATTTCCACTTTTATAGAGAAATCCTTTGATGCCTCTTGGTCCTGCTTCTAGGCAGTTCTGCATAAAACTTCTGAAGGACTCTGCAGGGCAGCTGCAGTGGAATGTGCTGACTCGGCAAACCATCCTTCATTTTATTCAACATAAATTGTATTTTCCAAGTTGGAGGAACTATGAGTCAAAACTTTTATTTAGTTGAATTTTCTCTTCTAATTTTTAGGTACAATATACATTCAGATTACATCATGATGTTTCTGCTACTCTGTGGCATACTGTAATTAAAAACTGTGAACTATGCTGTTTAAAATTGAGGGCTTACTGCTCAGAGACAAACCTGAGACTCTGAACACTTTTTTATGTTTATGGTTTTGAAGAAAAAGTTGTGAAACCAAATGCATGTTTTGCGAAAAAAAACAACTATGGCTAATATTTCAAACTCAACTTTATATTTTGGAATGGGATTCTGTAATTTTCATCTAATTAAACTTTCCCCCAATTAGCTTTTTTGGATAATTCAAGACTGACAAACTTGCTATGAATAAAAAGTGAACTAGAATAGTAAGAACTTTACAGTTCACTGTATTAAAGATATCCTTAAAAGTAACCAGGGAAAATGTATTTTAGACCGTATGTATTACTGATAAATGAGACCTTCATAGCAAAGCTATGAATGCTACCAGAAGAAAACTTCAAATGCACATGTTCAAAATCTTAGCTCAGCATTTCCATCATTGCCAACAACGATGCATCATTAGTCTGACTCCCATCTATGTATGCAAACCTCTAAAACTTTTGAAGCAGGTGGGTCAGGTTTGAGACAGTGTCTCTCTACATAGCCCTGGCTGCGATGGCACTTGCTATATAGACCAGGCTGGTTTCAAATTCACAAAGATCCTCCTGTCACTGCCTCCCAAGTGCTAGGATTAAAGGTGTATGCCACCAAGGCTAACATAAACTTCTAAAATTTTTAATGTCCATTCATTACAAAAAATAGTGAAATAGAAATCTTGAGTGTCCCTCTTATCCATTAATGTCCTTCATGGGAAGTAGAATCTGGTCTTCTGTCAATGTGCAATTCTGTATTTCAGAAGGCATCCCAATCAAGAACAAGAGAACAAGAAAAGGAAAAGGAAACAGTCAATGCAAACCATACTTGTTTTTTTTTTATTTTTTAAAAGGTGTGTGCCACATGTGTTTGGGTGCCCATGGAGGCTAAGAGCTGGAGTCATTAGTGGGTGCTAGGAACTGAACAAGTGCTCTTAACCATTGAACCATTTTTCCAGCCCCAAGATTACACTTTTAAACCCATCCTCAACTTCAGTCAGTTGCCCCAAAGCCAATGTATTCTTAGGAGCCATGAAATAACCCCAGGTTTTTCTGTCAAAGGTCAGAAGCAAAGAGCAGACATGTACCAGCTCTGACTTCCAGCTAAGGGGCTGTGCCGGCTGTTAATTTTCCCCAATTTCAAGTTGTGTAGTTTCCACGAGTTTCAAAGAAGGCCACAGGCCAAAAGGTCAGGTGAGAAGCTTTCGAGTTTCATCTGCCTAAATCTGGTTGTTACTGAAGTGACTGAGACAAGCAAGGCCAGACAATTGTCCAATATATTATATTATAGGAAAAACATTATCAAACTGCTCTTTCTTTAGTGTATCAATAAATTCTGATATACATTATACCTAATATGGCTTTTTTAGAGCAATTTCAAATGGGAAGTAAAGAAATTTAGCCTATTTTTGTTTCATGTATTCAATTCATTCCCACAAAACCTGAGATGCACTGAAACTTGACCTTCTGTGAGAAAGGCATTTTCTAATAAACTACAACTCATTTCCTGAATTTGGCTGCCAATCTTAAAGGGCCAAAGAGCAGATAAATAACCAGTTAGTATACACTCTATTCCCAGTATTGATCCAAAGACTTTATTAAGTTTACATTGGTAAAATTATAGTAAAAACAAATTGACTACATTGGATCTTTAAATTTTATTTATTATGTATACAATGTTCTGCCTTCCTGTATGCCTGCAGGCCAGAAGAGGGCACCAGATCTTATTACAAACGGTTGTGAGTCACCAAGTGGGTGCTGGGAATTGAACTTAGGACCTCTAGAAGAGCAGCCAGTGCTCTTAACCACTGAGCCATCTCTCCAGCCCAACCACATTGAACCTTTAAGTAACATTTTTCATTCGAGTGAAAAACAGGATTTTGAACAGTGTGAGTTTATTTGGGAGTGTTTCCAAGAGGGCCTGGTTACCAGAAGTGATTAAATATAACCTATGACATGATGCAAGAGCTTGACTCTAAAGACTATGTATGAAAAGCAGTCATGTGCTTCAGTCACACCATGCTACATGCATTTGTGCAATGCATAGACTTGGTTGTGAGACCATGAAAGATGCTTGGCATGGTAGTTCATGCCTATAGTCCACACCCTCGGGAGGTGATAGAGAGGGACTGCTGCAAGCTGGTGGCCACCTGAGCTACAGCATGAGACACGGCCTCTGTAAACATCAGGAAGTAAGTAAAGGAGACACAGTGCAGATAAGAAAGAAATCTAGAAATCTAACAATGAGTGTATTTTTCATTAGCTTGAATTATATTAGAATAATTATGTCTGAGATTAAGAAAGAAACTCTTGAGTGTTAGAGTAGCTAATGAACTGAATTAGGATGAAACAGGAAAATTAACCCTAATTCCCAGCAAATAAGAGGTGAGGATACACACTGCTGAACAAACCCATAATAAGAGATACACTGTTGCCAGGCGATGGTGACGCACGCCTTTAATCCCAGCACTCAGGAGGCAGAGGCAGGTGGATCTCTGTGAGTTTGCGGTCAGCCTGGTCTGCAAAGTAAGTTCCAGGACAGCCAGGGCAGTTACATAGAGAAACTGTCTCAAAAACAAACAAACAAACAAAAACATAACAAAACAAAACATATACACTTTCAAGTGGAGGGAAAATACACTCTGGTATTTACAATTATACATTACCAAAGGTAAAAATCCATCCTTGGACATGAATCATCATCATTAAATAGTTTCAAACAAACACTAACTACTGAAATTGATGAATAAATTAGTTTTTCCTTTCTATAGAATTTTGTAATTGGGATAAGTGATTTAAAAAAATACTTGCAATAATTCTTTGAAAATCCTATACAATGTATTTTGGTTATAATCACTCCCTCTCCCAGTTCCTCCCAAGTCCATTTCCACCTCCCTACCCACCCAACTTCATGTCCTTTATTATTGTTATTAAACCCACCATGTCCAATTTGTGCTGCCCAAATACTCAGAAGGGAGGCTATCTCCAGAGACTGGACCAGCCTACTGGGTCACACCTTTAAAGAGAACTGCCTCTCTCTAGTAGGAGCTATCCACTGTCAACAGCTCCACAGCTAAGAGTAGGAGGGCCTTTGTACTCACCTCCCTTCTCTACGCTCAGACTTTTGTCTGACTAAATTAAAATTTACTACATGAGGAGCTGGAGCGAGATGACTCAGTGGTTAAGATCACTTACTGCTCTTGCAGAGGGTTGAGCTCAATTCCTAGCACCCACATGATGGCTCACAACCCTTTCTAACTCCAGCTCTTGGATCTGATACCCTCCTCTGGTCTCTGCAGGAGCCAGGTAAGCACTTGATGCACAAATACACATTGAGGCAAAACACTCCTATACATAAAAATCAAAATAAATAAATTCTTAAATTTAATACTTGAAAGGCTCCTCAACACAGGAATGGAAAAGCTATTGTAAATATTTTTGCTAATTCCGAAGCTGATTTTTATTCACCTTTCAAATATGTGTGTATACACACACATACACACACACAGACACACAAACACACACACATATACATATATGTAAGGCAAATAAAAGTCTATGTAGAACAAAATTCCTAAGAAATAAATTATTAATGCAAAAAAGGTTTTAAAAAAAGAATCCAGTATTGTAGTGTACACCTGCAATCCCAACACTTGGGAGATGGAGGCTGGAGGATTTATGGTCATTTTTAGCTATACAGTTCTAGGCCAATCTGGGCTAAATGAGACCCTGTATTTAGGAGTTAAGGGAAGAAGTTGGGGATGACTATCCTCAAAATATATAGTATGAATTATTAAATTCTCATAGAATAAAAATATATATTTTAAGAGTTTAAATACAATAAACAGGGAAAACTTTATCAAAGTACATTTCACATCTCTATGAAATTGTGAAATAAAATTAAATAAACTAACTGAAGAGTATTTATGATTTACAGTTTAAAGCTTTCTGGAGTAAATATAAAGATATATTGGGGTTATAAATTAACTTATGTAATAATTTTTTGACTAAAATTCACAAACTTTATTATTTTTTCAAAAATATTTTCTAGGCAGGAAATGGCAGTGCACACCTTTAATGCCAGCACTTGGGAAGCAGAGGCAGTCAGATCTCTGTGAGTTCAAGGCCAGTCTGGTCTACTGAGCGAGATCCAGGACAGCCAAGGCCACACAGAAAAACATTGTTTTAAAAAAGCAAAAAAACAAAATTAAAAATTGAGCTGAGTATGTGAATGCCTGTACTCCAGCACTCAAGAGGCTGAGACAGAACTGAAGTTTAAGGTTAGCCTAGAGCCAAAATAAATTACAAAACAGAAAAATAAAGACAATTAAATAGGTTTTTTTAATGCAAAGCTTTCATATCAAGTCTATCAAAAACTGCATGGTGTACGAGAAGATTACATCTACAAACACGACATTTATAGGCAGAGAGCTGTAGTTGAACTAACAGCAGTAGTTAGTTCTCAACCTCTGTGAAAATAAGGAAAATAAGGTACCTGCTCTACCTTTCTGTACTTTTAGGTTCAAAAGAGAAGATATAGGCCAACCTGGTCTACAGAGCTAGTCCCAGATAGCTAGGGCTCTTACACAGGGAGAGACATCCTGTCTTTATATACTGCATTTTGGCTGATGCAGAAAGACTGAACAGGTCTGAGAAAAGATTAAGCATCTAACAAGGATCAGGCCAGCTGGGGCTAGAAAACAAGTCCCAATCTCAGAAAGCCAAGCCAAACAATTATATGTACACACACATACACACACATTGTCATAAGCCGCACATTGTGGTGACATCTGTTGGGGTCCAGCCTTGGTGGAATTTGCGCGTTCCAGGGTAGGAGCTTGAGGATTAGAATTATTAAGCAAAAGGAACAGAGATATGAGAGAAATAAAAAAGCAGAAGCACAGAAGAGGACCGGGAGGGACATTCAGTGAGTACTACGCCTACCTTACTTTCCACACGCTTATATACAGCACTCCAGAAAGGAGGGGAGGCAGCAGACTTCACTAACACCATATAAGGAATAGACAGAGCATCCTCACTCAGTCAAGCACTCTGGTGTTTGGACTTGAATTCTCTGATCTTTGGTCAAGGTGGAGCAGATTCACCTCTATCCTCAAAATACTAATTAACCACACTCTAGGTCAGGATCTCTTGTTTGTAGCCACATCTGCTGTCAACAACTTTGAGAGAGCAAAAATAAGCTCAAACTCTCTGACCTCCAGTCA
>LOJH01010819.1:6874-31345 GCA_001685095.1 Ellobius talpinus
TCTATGGGACTCAGTGACTACAGGACAGGGTGGGACAGAAACTTCCCTCTACACAAAGGACCTTTAATTAGCTGATAAATTCTGCAGGTCACATTAAATACTGGCCATGTCTAGGGTCCACTGGTGTGGTTCTTCTGTTGCTTCAAAACACTTGGAAAGCTGAAGTGCCTGCCTGGAGCCCAGGGCAGGTGGAGAGGGCAACCTCTCACATCTGCTTTTCTAAAGAAACATTTAGTCTGTGATACAAGACCCAACAGCACATGTGTGGGAAATACCTGACCCAGGAGCTAGAAACATAGCAATTCAGATAACAATCCTTCGAAATCTCAACCTCCTTCAGGGAGTGCTCTCTGAACGGCTCTCCAATTGTCTGCTGTGACTCCTCTCATAAGCCAATGTCCCACACATCTCCATACATCACACATTCTTCTCCAGGCATGCCCAATGAGTGTTTGAAGCAATCGAATAGGGTTTTAAGGGAGAAGTGGCATGTAAGATAAAAACTTTCAAACAGAAATTGAATTAATCACATACAAACTCAAATTCTTTTACAATAAACCCCAGGCCATTTTCCCTACTCTTTTATTGGAATCACATTATATTAAGCACTAGTTTTCAAATTCTGAAACAGCAACTGCAACTTGGAAAATGTCAATCTAGTTTCTGTTTTATTTTATTAAAATTGAATATAACTTATAATAATAATAATAATAATAATAATAATAATAATAATAATAATAATACTGTACTGTATTTGGTCTGTGTCCTAAATTTTCATTCATTCTCTTGCAAATTATACAGATGGGTGCATATAGACTTTCCATGTATATACACCAGACACTTAAATCTTAGCTTGACATGTCAGTGGTATTGAGTCTCTGTCTGCTGGTACCAGATGGGGGAGGGAGACAGAGAGAACGGACAGTCTTTGTTCCTTTGTCGCTGATCACATAAATTTCTCCTAATCAGCGCCAAGCTAATAACACAAGGACAAATGGAAGTATAGTAGGTGACAGTAGGAGATAATTGTGACTCAGTGTGGGGTGGTGGGATTGTAATTGCTGATGTTTTAGAAACCACCAACAAAATGGGAGCCCATGGGATAGATAATGGACTTGTTGTTGTTGTTTTAAGGTTCTTTTATAGTAGAAGGAAGTGAGTGAGGAACAAAGAATAGTTTGCCATTCTGAGGATAGAAGAAAAACATCTTTAGTACCAGACTAAAAACCAACACGTTTGTAAAGGATTCATTGTAAAAGAAAGCAAGAGGAAAATAAGATAAGGGAAATTGTGTGGACAAACTCAAGGAGAGGCTTTTAAAAGTACTTAGGGGACAAAGTGTTGCCAAAGAAAGGAAATCTTAGCTTGTGAGACTTAGTGTGAGGCAAGGAGATAAAGATCTTTTATGCAATCAGCAAACAATAGCGAGGAAATATCAATTTTCAAGTCCCGTGGAGAGCCTGGAAGGGAAGTTCTCGAGACTGTGCTGAGAGTACAATTGGAAGGATAAATCATGCCTTTACCTCATTGCACACGAAAAGATAGCAGAGCAGGGATGAGATGCATTTTCCAGCGTCTGGGGAGGAACTGGTGCAAAGCTCTCCCTGACCACAGAGAGCCAACAGAACACCCCATTCACAGGAACGTTCTTCTCAAAGACACAGTCTGAAGAGGAAAGTGGACACTGGAGGGTGTGGGGAAAGGGCATCTCGCCCTCGAGACGCAGGGACAGACTAGTGGGATCTTGAAGAAGGAAGCTAGTGAGGCTGGTCGAATCTGCCAGAGTAAATTCTTTCTCCCATGAGGAGAGATTTTGGGGGTTTCTGAGGATGCAGTCCTCGAGGGGCTGGCATTCTGAAACTATGAGTTTCTTACCACAATTAAGAAAGCAAAGTTAAGATTGTTTAAAATAAATTTGCTTGAAACATTTACTTAAAAACATCATTTACTAACAAGTCTCAGCATTTACCAGCATTTACTTAACACATATACATACACAGGACCCTGAATTCCAGGAAGTAGAGGCCCACTAGGGTCTCACAAACTTGGGGGGAAATGTCAGGTATCGTACTGACACCGTACATATTTCATCTAGGCAGAAAAGCTCATATCTCATAATAAAGCATAAGACTAATGATTTAGCACATATATGAAATGCTCATTTTAAAAACCTGTTGAAAAAGGAGACAATCAAAGTTTGCCACATCAATGACTGTTACAGACCATTTTTCCAAGAGCTTACATGCAGGCGGGTCAGTAGCCATCTTAAGTAGCAGGGGTAACTGGGGAGGGGAAGCTTACAGTTAAAGCTCAGAGCTTCCGTCACTTTTCCACCTCCAAAGCAAACAGATCAGTAATACTATTTTCTTCTATACAGAATATTATCAAAACTTCTGCTCAATTTTTTCAAATATTCAGAAAAAAACATCAAAGTTCCTCTGAAGAGTAATTTTGAAATCAGCAATGTAATCTGATGCATTAATATTTTATACAAACGTGGGTTTCAATGTCATGAAGGAAAGAGTAGGCATTGAGAAAACAAGAGTATCTTCCTAAAGGGTCTTTCTTGGTTAAAAAGAAGCCATGCAGGGATTTTGATAAACTATGAAAAGTCTGACTAGTGTCTTGATCTGTCTCCTCTCTTTTCTGCTTCAAACATTTCCAACTTGGTAAGGAGAGACACGGGGTTGTAAAAACAGGCCAACACAGTTTCCTTTCTCCCCAGTAGGATTCAGGTGTCTCTTCATTCGTCTAGGTCTTTAGAGACATGGGAAGATCCTCCCTGCATTAGACAAAGAGAGTTGGAGCTTTGACGACAGTTGTAAAGGACATTATTGACAGAGAATTTCCTGAACTATGTGAAAATGGGCTTCTTTGGTCAAAGTAAGAAGAACTGAGATTGAGTTGGGCATGGTGTCAGACATCTGTAATCCTATCATGGGAGGACTGAGGAAGGAGGAGCATGTTGGGTCTGAGGCCAGGCTGACGTCCATCTTCAGGAATATAGTAAGACCCTGCATTAACAAGTGAACAGGCGAATAAACAACGGCCAGCTAAACAACGGTTAAAATAGTGTGAAGTTGGAGAAAGTGACAACCCAGGAGGCTGCATTTCCTTAAGAATGTGTCGAGATTATGTGAACATACATCATATTTAAAATTCTGTTTCAAGCTGGGTGGTGGTGGCACAGCTTTAATCCCAGGACTCRGAAGGCAGAGGCAGGCAGATCTCTGTGAGTTCGAGGCCAGCCTGGTCTACAGAGTGTGTTCCAGGACAGCTAGAGCTACACAGAGAGACCCTGTCTCAAAAACAAAACAAAACAAAACAAATCTCCCTTTCCTTCCTTTCTTCTTTTCTGCCTTTCTTTCTTCCTCTCTTTCTTTCTTTGATAGCTCTCTTGCTGCTGAAGAAATGGCCCTTAATTTTTCTGCATGATAGCAACATTTTTTATTCATACTTATCTTATGAAAGTTACTGACCAAGAGATGTGGGTGGGAAGGGACAGCTGTAGATTTCTTTCAAATATGTTTTGTGTCCTGTGTTTAGGCAACATATTGGTCTATTTTATTAATCATAAAAGCTTTTTGAAACAAAATTAAAAATAAAGGTAAGAAAAGAGGCAAAGCCCCCTGTGCAGGTTTTCTCTTTGCTGTTGTTATGAAACGCTTCTGCTGTGCCAGGGAATCCAGTTAAAAATCAGAACTATCTCAGATTACCTGAGGTTGATGGGCTGCTAGTGAACCATGAACCTCTTTATTCAAAGTTATTGGAAATGAAAAAAAATCCAGTCTAGGAACAGCCCTCAGTGTTTGTTTGCATGTCCGAAAGAATGGATTTGCAGTTCTGATTCTTCATGCACAAGACAGGCTGCATTTGCAAAAGCTGCTTTTTGAAGAGAAGCTACTGGCCTTTTGTAACTGATGATGAAGGGCTGCCTTCAGGCCAGGCCTGTCTTCACTTTCCTGAAGCATTCCTGTCAATCAGAGCAGGACCTTTGTCCTGGCCCACAACCTGCTCTTCCTGGACCCCAGACATTCTGCCACTTGCTTCTTTCTCATCTTTTTCTGTGTTCCCTTTGTTCACATCTCATTTCTTTCAAGAAAAGAAATTGTAGAACTGGCCCGATTGCTCAGTGGTTAAGAGCACTGACTGTTCTTCTATAGGACCGGGGTTCAATTCCTAGTACCCACATGGCAACTTACAACTGTCTGTAACTCCAGTTCCAGGGGATCTGATACCTTCATACCAATGCACATAAAATAAAGTCAAATAAATTAAAAGAAAAAAGAAAAGAAATTATAGCATATAATTTGATACAAAGGTAAATATTAAATTCTTTTCCATTTTAAAAATTATTTTCAAATGTATAGAAAAACCTTAAATTCAAAAGTAGCAAAAGGTCATTGGACTAGCAGAATGAATATTCATATGTATATTCATTCATATATCTACATGAAATTTTACCTTATTGGTTAGGCATTCATGATAGTTCAGTCTGATTGAGATTACTACTTCTTTTATTGCTTGCAAATTATTTTTAGAGGGAATTGGTAAACAGGGGTTTTACTTAAGGTAAACACAGTCTAGGAATAATATAGAGTCAAAGGGGTATTGTTACTTATTCAGTGAGGCTACATCTAAGTCTTAATCATATTTTATTAGCAACTAGTTGCAATCCCTTTTTTATTTTTATTTGGAAAGCAAATGTGATAGTTAATCTTGAGTCATTACTTCCAGTACATCTGCTTTGCCTTCTAGATAAGTGATCTCTTTTCCTAACTACTGAAGTACCAATATAAGCGGACATGGACAACATCCTTGTTCTTAAATTCATCCACATTGTCAGGCGTTACTGAGACACATCGAGCTATGAGTCTCTGTATTAAATGATCCCAGATTTAGATAGTTTTGAGTCATATTTCATTGTTATCATTTTTCCTATTCCTCCTCCCTTAATACTATCACTTTTTCTTTTTGCTGTTGTTGGTAAATCTTTGTCTAACTTTGCCTTGTGTTTAATTTTTTGATTAAATTCTCAAAGGGGAGAAAAACAGAATGGCATCTTAGTTATGTATTTATATTAATACTTATTATATATTAAAATGAGTAGACTGTGAGTTGAGTTGGCCAACTAAGAGATTTCCTCCTGAGTTAATGCATAGGATTCAGTGCTTTTTAGATTTTTTTTTTAAACTTTTACATTTATAGGGTGGAGGAGCATGTGCCATGAGGTACATGTGGAGGTCAGAGAACAATTTGCAGAAGTTGGTTCTGTCCTTCAATCTTGTGGGTTCCAGGAATCAAACTCAGCCCTCAGGCTTGGTGGGTAGCACTTATATCTGTTGAGCTACCTTGCCGTCCCAGATTCTGTCCTTTTTAATGGTTGTTTTTTGATGGGCAGACAATCCTGTTTATTTCCTGGTTCTGAACATTATATCTTAAAGTTAAGGTCAACTGAAAAAATTACCTGTATAAAGGTATTGTTATACAGTATGTAGGCATTCTGGAAGTCAGTAAGAGACATCGTCATTTCCTCTTAAAGAGGTCTTCGTAGGTAATTCAGTCTTTAACATGGCCCTTGGCCCCAACTTAGAAGACAGTTATGTGTCGGTGTGGCAAGCTGGGGAAAGAAAAGCAAAGACTATGTTGTGTGGTGGGCTCGACATGAGAAAGTACAGAATGAGGCAACCTACTGGAGGATACATGGTTCTTGCAGCCTATGCTTGAGAGGTGAAGGAGGAAAGGGCACCTGCTAGAGAATTAGGCCAGTCTCAAATGCCATGTGAGAGGAGAGTTTTTATTCTGTAGGTGAAGAAACCTCAAGAGAGGTTCAATCCGTTCGTTGGTGGTATGGCAGGTTTGAGCTCCTTGGCAGTAGGTTATAGGGTAGATGGGTTTGCTTTGGGGATAGGCTCATCAGAGAAGACTGCTCTACTCTGGGCTCAGGAGTGGTGAAAGGCTAAGTCAGTGCACCATGAAAAAGGGATGGAGAAGATGGGGGTGAAAGGATGAGAGTTGCGAAAATGGTGGCAGGGCCACCCATAGAGCTTACTTAAATCCAAAGTTTTCATGTAGTCTCTGGATGTGCAGATGTCCAAATTCGGGGCCCAGGGTTACTCTGCCAATCCTTGGTTTTGGGATATGTGTTCTTTCAAAATAAGGTTTGCCCAATGAGAAAGCCAAACAGAGGATGCCCTCCTTCTCTATCCCCTTCTCCCAACATCCTCCAAGTCACCCTAGAAGACATCAGCAGATCAAGATACAGACAATGTTCAGACAGAGCTACAACTGGCAAAACACTCATGACTCTCCTGGCATTCAGATCAAGTAACAAACCACATGGCTTTCAGATCAAGGAAGAAAGAGGGAGAACCCACACTGAAAGGCATTTTCTACCTAACTAGAAACTTTAATAATTAATGCAGAGTCTCATCTTCTCCAATCTTGGAGGAGAGCCAGCTCTTAAAGAAACAATGGGTGAAAGACACCAAAATATTAAATGTCTCAAAAGATCTGAGTAAGGTAGCGTGTCTTAGAAGGTGTGTTTTTCTAAGCCACAGTCTTACTTTTAGGAAACTGACTTTGCATCCAATTACTTCATGAACATTGTCTTAGTTAGGGTTCCTATTGCTGTGAAGAGAGATCAAGACCATGGTAACTCTTATAAAGGAGAACATTTATTTGGGGGTGGCTTACAGTTTCAGAGGTTTAGCCCTTTGTCTTCATGGAGGGACATGGCAGCACACAGACAGATATGGTACTGGAGAAGGAGCTGAGAGTTCTATATCTTGATTTGCAGGCAAAAGAAGCAACTGTGTACTGGGCATAGCATGAGTATATATGAGACCTCAAGGTGGGTCCCCACAGTGACACATTTCCTCCAAGAAGGCTATGCCCACTCCAACAAGGCCACACTTCCTAATAGTGCCACTCCCTTTGGGCCATGCATTCAAACACATGTGTCTATGAGGACCATACCTATTGAAACCACCACAAGCATAAAAATATAGGTCTTTATCCAAAATTGTTGAGGAACCCACAAATAACACGTATTTTTGTTGAGTTGCTTAACTCAAAGCCAATGTCGTCTGCTGGGCCCACTTATACAGAAGGATATTAGACTCGTCTAAGCTGCAAGTGAGTGATAAACTTTTAATTAAGGAACCAGCATGGCTTCACTTTTCTTTCTGGAAAGGTCAGGTGATAGTTCAGGCTTTGTGGTCCACATAGAGCTCTTGGTTCATAGTCTTGTATGCTGGGTGCTTTGTTGTTGTTGTTTGTTTGTTTGTATTTTCTAACCATTCAAATATGGCTCTAATATTTTGACTTTGTGGATCATACAAAAAGAAGCCAAAGACTGTGGTTTACAAATCTCTGATTTGGAACAGGCACAGACAACAGATAACAGATAAGCAATGTTTAATCATTTGAAGACTGGGATTTCTTTCACACCTCCTCCCAACAGGGAGCCTGATTAATTGGACTCTTGCTGCTAGCTGACTTCTCTGAATGTTCTTCAAACCTTCAGAAGGCTTGTGTGGCTGACTCTGATGAACACACTCCCTGAAGTTTCAGAGCCACAAGTGATTGATGTACAGGAAGCAAATGGCCTCTTGTCTTCTACAGACTGCAATAAAACCATCAGTGCTATTTAGGAAACAGGAACCCCACTGAGAAGTAGAAGGGCTGGGCTGGCCTCTAGGATGGTCTAACTGCAGGCTCCAAACAGTCAAGGGTTGTACTTCCAATTAGCTCCAACCCTCACAGCATCCTGTGCAGCCGCTCTTGGGGGAGCCTTTTGGCCTGTTCACACATGTCAGGTGTTATATTAGAAACACACATCTCTGTATCAATACAACAGAGCCAGTGTTTGCTCTCTGACTCACAGACAGTTCCCGTGGAACTGCGGCATGTACCTCCAACAATGCTTAGTCTGTTCAAAGTATAGATTCTTTTAGGGGTGTCTGGTCTGAAGGAGGGTGGGAAGAGGGAATAGCCTGCGAAAGAAGAGCTTTAAGAGAAGTATGGAATATAGGTGGACCTAAAATCCAAGGCCATGTCTCTATCTCAAAACTGTAACGCGTGTAAACAACCGAGGGCTCACGTTGGTACAATGGAATGAATTAGACCCTGGCAGGTATTCAAAGGGAAGCACCTGATATGTGCCTGTCCCCCTGGATGGTAGTCCTATTTCATTCCAGATGCATTGCCAAGGAACCTGATTAAAGTCTAAGTATGTAAAGGTGGTTGGTTGGCTTCTTTTTTTTTTTGGCCTGGTGACAATGCTTCGGCCACTGCCATTTCTTTTCCTTCTTACTCTCCAATACAGCTGAGCATTCAGGGGACTATTGGTTTATAATAAGCATCCTGCTGACAACCAGAAAGATGTATTTATTGTTTGAGGGTGAGTTTTCCTTCTGCCCTGTGAGCCCAGACAAAGCCATTCGCCTCATAGCAGACGGCTAATGAGAACAGTCTGTGTGCCCTGCGCTAAGTTACTCCATATTGTGTAAAGCAGGGGTTTTCAGGCTGGGTCTTACCCTGAGAGACTTTATTTTATAAATAGCTTCTGATTCCATTTTGAGTCAAAAGAGATGACTCTGAACCTCTGCGGGCATGAAAACAACAGCGTCCGTTCAGCACCACCCACAAGTCACAGACTGATACACGGCATTCTTGAAAGTAAAGCGGTGCGACTCTATAAATTAACTTATCAGAGTAAATTGGGACCATATCCACACATTGAGCTTATTAAAATCATAGCAGGAAAACTAGGCGTGAGAATCTATCAGACACAGAGCAGAGAAAGGGTACAACATGCTTACCTCGCTTCCGTGAAAAGGACACTTAACACTGTGATGCCAAAGGCCTCCTGACCTGTCCCCTGGCCACTTGGCGTGTGTGTCAAGGGAAGTCCCCACCGTCCCAGGGTCTCGAGCGACTACCTGAATTGCCATCTGTCTATCTGCTGGTTCATCTGCCAGGACTTACCATCCACTCCTCTATCCATTCATCTGTCTGGACCAATCCAGACCTGCCCTTTGCCTCTGTGAACTCCCACACTCCCATATCTTGCTTCTACAGCTCAGTTCAACCTGCGGTTCCCTTCTTCAGTTCAATCATGGTTCAAGCCTGTGATTCTGGCTGCAGGCCTCCAGCAGAGTTCATTATCTAAATCCCCACCACAGACATTCCTTGTGCATTCCTACCAGCTTCCTGCTTCTTTCTCTCCGGGATCTTCACAACTCCTTCAACTCCACTGGGACCTCTTTAGCCCTTTGTACCCATTGTGTAACACTCCCNCCTCCTCCCTCCCTCCCTCCCTGTCACTCTTCTTCTCTCTCTCTCTGAAAATATAGCCCAGGGTAGGTAGAGTGCTTGGCTAGAAAGAGTGTGTATATACATGGAGAGGGATTTGCTCTGTGATGCGGAATGTGTGAGATGAGAGTTAGTGTTAGCAATTAAGCTTGCAATAAAAGAACCTGCATTAGCTTTGGCAGCTATCAAGGGAATCTTGACTACTTGGCAAATTGTTACCAAAGAAACTACTGCACCTGGTGAGTTCATTGTTAGTCAATGAATTTCAACACCATGGAAAGATGTAAATGTGTTTGTCTCTGTTTCTAACATAGAATCCTTCTGGGACATGGACACACACACACTGAGCATGTCACAAACTAAACCGAGGTTGAATTTGTGTTATCTAAGACGGGCTCAGGTGAAAAGTTATTGTATTGCTGGCTTCTTTTATATTCAAAAGATTCCAGTAAGTAAAGAGTATAGTTTCCTTTTTTCAGTGCTGGGGAATGAACCCAAGTATTGTGAAATATTATTTTAAAATGTGTTACATTCGTTTATGCTGTGGAACATTTATTTAATGACGCAAAGATGTGTTCTTTTATGATGTTGCATTTGTTTAATTCTGTGAAGCTGTGTTACTTTGCCTGTCCAAAACACTTGATTGGTCTTATAAAGAGCTGAACAGCCAATAGCTCGGCAGAAAGGATAGACAGGGCTGGCAGGCAGAGAGAGTATATGGGAGGAGAAATCTGAGATAGAAGGAGGAGGACGTGAGAGTCCAGCCACCCAGCTACACAGCAAGCCACGGTGTAAGAAATGATAGGTGCACAGAAATAGAGAAAGGTAAAAGCCCAGAGTTAAAAGATAGATAGGATAATGTAAGTTAAGACCAGCTGGCTAGAAACAAGCCGAGCTAAGGCTGGGCATTCACAAGAAAGAATAAGCCTCCGTGTATTTATTTGGGAGTTGGGTGACAGGCTCCCCAAAAGAGCCTAAGAGTAAAAAACAACCAACAATATCCATGGCCCTGGCAAAATATTCTGTTTAAACAGGGCGTTTGTCAAACTTAACCTGGAAATTTCCCATGAGAATATATCAATATCAACTTCTTGGCTTGAGATTTAAATATATGCATGAGTGCCCAATGGACCGCCCAGGTAAAAAAACTATCTTCAGAGAGATGCAATCGACCAATATGGTAGGAATATATAATAACAAAACAATGAAAAGTAAACTGTTTTTTAGATTATTTTCACTTTAGTAATTTGAAAACATTTTACTAGCCATAAAGGATTTTATGAGTCGGTATTTTAACTGTCCTTTCTGAATGTGACCTTCTATCTGCTTCATCTCCATCTAAAAAGTTATAACCCAATGTCCCACGAATCCCGAGACGGGACAGATTTTGAGTTGTAACATTGGACTCTGCCATGTACAGCTGCTTTCTTAGAATAGTACAGCTCACTGCCAAAACAAATGAATGGTATCTTTTCACAGGACTCACTGTCAGAAACTCTCTGGTCTCACGTCTGCAAGTTTGATTGGTAACAGGAGCAAACCAAGGAAAACTATGTATCGCCTGCATCCTGCTTAATGGGACTGTCTGTGCTTTTTGTTATTTCAGACCCAGCTTTTCATAGCAACCACTGAATATGCAAAATGAATTTAGGGATGTCAGAGTTAATTAACACCAGCTCCGCTGGACAGACAAGCTTTGTAAACAATAAGGATCTTAACTTCTTTCGACTTGAATTTGGAAGCCTGACAATTTTTATTTCATGAAGTCGGGAATTTTGAATAAAATATAAATAGACAGTTAAGTTCAGGTCACATTTCTTGCCAAAAGATGGAACAGAACACAGATTGGCAAAACAGCTTTCACACCCATAGGCTACTGGGTGTAGGAGGCTTTAAATTTTTAATGGCCCACAATAATTCTTCACCTAGTCAAAAAGATGCTCATTTTCATCTCCACAGTGGTGACCTTACAGCTTAATTCTTGAGCAGGCTCTTCAGAACTACTCCTAGGTTGCTGTTTATTTTTGCTGAATTTTCTTCTAGGTTTCTTCAAGAATGACTGCCACTTTGCTGTTCTCACGGTGACCATGCAGTTGTCTGGACAGACAGAGGAGATTTTAATTTTTTCCACGTTACAAACAGTGCCTTCAGTGGAACATCTTGCCAAGGACAAATTTTCTCCATATTCTCCCCCAAGCTACTTATTTCACAGATCCGTGTGAGTCATTCGCCCTTACAAATTTGTCCATAATGCCACGAAAAATCCACCTCATGTTTAATACCTAGCATTAGCGGCTCCCCGCTCAGAGGCTGTAGGAGCCAGCAGGTTCTAGTTTCTGAGACGACAGTAGGCTTCTGTGGATCTGTCTTTTTCACGGGCTTGTGTCTAGGTCGTGGGTCTTCCTCTGGCCACTGGCCTTTTGGCTCTTCACTGTCCATTTACACCCCTACCAGAGCCTGGGCAGGGGAAATAAATGAAGCTAGACTTCAGATCTGCCAAATACACTCCTTCTTTGATGCTGCCCAGTGAAGGACTTGGCCATGAAGAATGCCAAAATGTCAAAATCATTTCAAAATATAAATTGTATGTGGATGGGAGGCATTTGTTTTAGTGACTAGAAAATAATCCCACTTGTAGAAATGAGTGTTTGGGCCTAATGTCCTAGAAGGAATGTCAATGAATTGGGACCCAAATAAAATTAATCCAGAGCAGAACACAGAGGGATGAAGCCTAGTTTCTAAACCTGGGGTCCCAGAATGTAGCGAGGATGACAATTGCGAGAACCATCCCAAGAAAAGGTACTGGTGCCTAGGACGCTAGCTGAATAAGGGAGCATCTCCAACAAGACTCTGAAAACATCTCCCTGACATGTTCTGTCGGACTTGGAGGTAAAGGCTAGGGAAGGGGTTCTGTACTCAGGAAAGGCAGGAGGGGTCTCCTTTGGGAAGTGTGTTGGATAAGAAGAACAGGGATTGGAGCAGATGGGAGAGAAGTGGGGCAGAGAGGAAAGAAGGGCAAAGTGAATGGAAACAAGGCTGGAGTAACACATTTCTATGCACTATTCAAGGGTTAATGGACCTCATATAGCTCACTAATTCTTATGTCATTTTTAAAGACACGGGTGTTGACTAGTATTTGTCATTTTGAGGGATCTAAGAATTCACTAATCACTGCCTGCACACTAAATATATTTTATGATCTTAATGTAATTATTATTAGCTAAACTTATAATAGTATAAAATAAACTTAAAGTTGCTGAATCAGAAGTAGCTTTTGGCTTGCATCATTTCTCAGTAAACAGGCTTCATAAGGGCATCTACCACGGTTTTGACGCAGTTTAAGGCTCTGTGGAAAAGAAACTGAGACCCATCCTTATAGATAGCAGCTAATAGTTTCACATTTTAAAACAAGAATGTAGCATAATTAGATTGGCATTTTAGAGCACCGTTTTAAACACATATTGCCAGATTGTCTTGAGGGGAATGAAAGCAATGGCTTTAGCTAGAAAGTTGATCAAAGTAACCCCGATTGGGATCCTGGACACTGAAAGAGAGATAAGCACCAAGGACTTATTTGGAAAGTAAAAATTAGAGGAACTGGGGATATGTTACATATGGATGAGGCAGGATATTTTTCCTTCACAAGGCTTTAAGACTGTGGAGTATGAGAGAAATGCCATATATAGGAAACTGCATTATTGGAGAAGATAATAGTTCATCTGGGGTGTAGTGACTTGGAGACCCACGAGTGACAAAGGAGTGGTGTTTGGGGTGAGAGGTAGGAAATTCTGAGCTGGACCTTGGGAAAGAGGCAAAACCCACAGAAGTTTGGGAAGCACTAGATTAATTGGGTGGAACAGTTAATGACTAAGGCGTGAATGCAATTACTCAGAGAACATAACCGATTGTCAGCAGGAAGCTCAGGAGAGAGAGCTGCAAAGGCCTCACTTAGGCCTCGGCAGAAAAGAACCGGAACAGGTCGCTGAAGACTCAGAGGGCTGGTAGAGAAGAGTGACATTAATAAATAAACAAACAAAACCACCAACAACAAAAGTAGTTCAGAAAGAGCTAAACATCAAGTGCCACAGAGGCAAATAGAGGAGAAGAAACTGGGGCAATGGATTCTGCCCACCAAAGGCCAATCACTGGGCACCTGTGTCGAGATCATTTCTAGGAAAAGAACGGATTAAGAATCCAGTGCCCCGTGGACAAAGGAGGGAATAGTTGGGAAGGGAAAAATGGAGGCTGAGTGAACAGAAAGAAGCCACAGAGGACACGAGGTTGAGGAAGCGTGAAATGAGGACAAGTATTCAGAGGCAGGACACAAGAGCTTCTGGGCTTAGCCAAGAAGTCGCCAAGGCAAAAACGTGACCAAGATACTAGACAGAGAATAACTGATCAAAGGAGGTTCCAGGGCCAGTAAGAGGGTTGTATGAGCTTGTCTCTGAAGAGGACATGTGTCCTCATCACATGTTTCTAGTCCCTCTCCAGGCTAGCCAAAGCTCCCTGATCTAGCCCACTGTTGACCCCATCCACTTGGCTAGCTACAAATGACTTCCTGCTTTCTTGTCCACTCTTTGATCTAAGGCAAATCTTACATCCTCTAGGGCTTAGGGTATTTTCTCAACAGGTTCTCATGTTCACTTGCTGTTGCCACTCAAGCAGAAACGCACATTGCCTCCCTTGCTCATAGGTATTATTGAAACCATAATTTGTGCTCATTTGTCTGTTTCCCTCAATAAATTATGAGCTCCTTGGGAGAAGGTAAATTGTCTAATAATAATAGTATCTTGGTTTCCTAGCATATTAAAAGACAGAACTGCTGTTGAATAAATACACCCTATGTGTATGGGAGTGGGTATGTTACTTCAATTCTGGTTGTATCTCTGTGGAATTGAGATGGTCTTTATCTTACAGATGAGGATGATGAAGTTCAGGTGCTCAGTTACTTGTTCAGGGTCATAAAACTAAAAGAAATAACAAGTTGGGCATGGTCATATATGCATTTAATCCAGCACTTTAGAGGCAGAGGCAAGAGGATCTCTAATAGTTCAAGGTCAATCTGGTCTACATAGAGTGGGCCAGGCTAGCCAAGACTACATAGTGAGACTCCATCTTGAGAAACCAGTAACATAAAAGTAATAGTAAAGTCCTGCCAAATATTTAAATCACACTTACTCTGTAAGGCACTGATCTAAGCAGCTTGCATATATTACTGTGATTCATCCTCACAGCAAGCTATGAAGTAGTTGATAAATTAATAAAAGGCCTTGGGATTTGGCCCTTGATTCAGTCAGGTGTCCTTTAATAGTGGAACCAGAAAGTGAAGACAACTCAGCTAGCTTTTGAGTACTATCAGGGGTTTTCAAATTACCATCTTCACTCCTGAATCAAGAGTCTCTCTTTGAGCAAAAATTTGACCTAAAGTAACATATCAGATCTGACTGGGAAGAGAGGCATGACAGGAAAATGAAAGCATTACTCTGGCCATTTTGTTTTCAGGAGATGAGTATCTAAATGTGGGTGAAGCATTACCTCATTAACTCGGCACCTGAGAAATTATAATAAACGTTCAACATTTCAAAGGCTGTATAAGCAATTTGCTTCAGAATGTCTTCAAAAACTTATTCAGGAACTTACCTTCCTGAAGTAACTTAGTTCCATCTCTTAAACAGTTCCTTCATCACTCCCCTCAGCCCTGCACTTAGTTGGGAACATGATCTTAACATGTTTATGTTTGATGGGGAAAATCCACTGGGTTTAGATAAGACCCCAGAAGTTAAAAGGGAAAAGCAACCAGCGAGGATTCCCCGGTCATGGATGTGAGACTGAGAGGGAGATGAATGGAGAATGTCTGAATCAACCAAGATACAATAAATAAATGATAAAATAATGACCTGGGAAGAATGGTGATTTTAACTTTCCATTTTGAAGTATCTCCTAGGCATGTTAGCTATGATTAAGTGCTCTCCCCTATTCATATCTTCAATTGTGAACCTTCAGCACATGCTTAATTAAATGGGGAAAGAAGGGGGGGATATAGCCAGGGTAAGTAAAATCTAAGGTGTGAGACAGATGGAGGGTTCAGAAGAGTCACGAAATGAGAGAGAGAGGCAATGATAACAAACAGGGGACTCCTCAGAAGCCCGGTATCTTGAGAGGAGTGCTAAGCTTTCTGCTTTCCGAGAGGAAGAAAGTGAACTGCTTCTCTATGACCCTCAAAAGACAGAGTGTCCACAGCTGACATCTGGATTAGTTAAGCCATTGTCTAATGATTTGATTGTCTTCATGGTCCATGGCCACTCCGGTGGACTCTAATCTTCCATCCGTCACCTTCATTTGAAGACTTCCAGTATTTCAACCTGTCCTGGCCTTTTATTCTTTTAAGCTTCTCTCCATTGCTGTAGCCTCAGAAAACCTTAGTCCACTGTGGACAAACTTCTCATCTTAAAGATGAGAAGCCAGGAGTAAACTTAGGTGGTTGTTGAGTAAAACTCCAGTTTTCTTCCACAGATCAATAGCTCTTCTCTTCAATTCACCCCATTCCAAATTAAAATTTTCATATAAGTCATATTTCCTCCCATTTGTTTCTTATTCCTGCAGTGGTAATAGCATTACTTCAATCTTCCAGAACAAAACTCATTAAAGTAGATTAGTTTTTCTCCCTTCCCCTACCACGTCCAACATTGTACACACACTCAATGTTTCCTCTGGGGAAATTGCTTTGCAGATAATGCTGTCCAGGCATTCCTAATGTCTCCAGACTCTGAGTATGCTCATGGTCTCTTGGTCTCATGGTCTCAAGTTTAGAGAGTCATGGTTTCAAAGCTCCCATGCCTCCAACATAGTCCACAAACTCATCCTTTTAAAGCATGACTCTAAGCCCCCCCAACTTCTGGTGAAAAATTAATTAATTACCTAGAGGCTTGATTAATAATTTCTAGTGTAATTCCTTCTATGGGCTAAAATGTCCATTAACAAAAAATAGAAGAGCAACTTTGTAAAATACGGGAAGACATTCTCTTCTGTGGGCCAAGACATCCATTAACAAAACATATAAAAAGCATCTTTCTAAAATACGAGAAGGAATTCTGCAGAAGAGAAAACATGTGAGATTGAATTGAGAAGTACTATGAAAGATTGACATATTTTCCCTAATTAAAACGAAATAAACCGAAGAGACTGCTATTTCTTTCCACTTCCTCCTCATGGCCAAACATTCACATACATGCCTTTAAAAGGTGGGCTGTTCTTATTGTACCAACTGGTTCTACTTTTTGGATTAGCACACTGCGGTCCTACCTTATGTCCTCATGAGGCTTCTTCTACATCCTCTAGGGACCTTTGTTGTGGTATAGCATGACACCTTGATGTAACAGGATGGGGAGTTTACGAAAATGGCTATGGAGATCATCCCTGCCATGACGCAGGATGAAAACAAGGACCTCTGCTACTGATGTGGCAGAGACACTATCTAGCTGTCTCATGGCTAACCTGGCATTCTACAGTTACAGCATTTAGGTGGATGATGGCTTCTTAGAACAGAGACCACCAGATTACATTTACGATCTTCCCCAACCTGCCCTCAGCTCTCTCCTGGAGCTTTCTCTGTCTCCCTTGACATTATTGGAATCTTTCCTCTGTTGGAATTGCTGTGTGTGACCCTTCTAAATCTCTCCCATCTCACCCTTGCTCTGTTCCTGGCTTGCTTCCTAGTTGCCTCTCACCCCGCTCCTGGGACTCCTCTGTCTCCCTTGCTTGTCCACTAGAGCCTGAACTCCATGGGCTCTGACTAGACTACTGGCTTCCTTTCTCCAATCTCTTTCCTCCTCAGACTCAGAGACTTCATTAAAATCCTGTTGTCTCACTGCGAACAACTCGGCCTTTGTAGAAACTAGACCATCAGTCTCAGGGAACAGAAAAAGGGCGTACGTGATTTCCAAATCCTCACAGCCTTCTTTACTTCCTGCTCTTGTCTTATCTACAAGCCTTCTTCATTCTCTCCTTGCTCTAGTCTCTCCCTCTGATCACTAAATTCAGCTTTATAGAGATTCAAATGTCTCTTGGATATGGATAATATTAAAAATCATCACATGCTATTCTACTTTATGAAAAAGGCAGATTCTGGAGCTGGGATGTGGCCTTCCCTCTCCAGGCTCAAGCCTGTTTAAAAGTTTCCTCCAAAGAATCTGCTCTGGGTCAGGCAGGGCACCTGATGGTGACTGGGAAGAGAGAGCAAAACAGAAGAGCCCAGGAAAAGACACTGCATGCTCAAGACCAGCTGAACAGTAAACCATTCCCAGTAGGGATTACTCTGGCTTATCTCCTACTCCTCTTCTAGGATTGTTTTACTGTCTTTAAAAATGACAAAGTATAATCACGGATGCTTAATTCTCTAAATACCCCCCTCATAATCTCTAAGAACCGTTGCTAAAATATAAACTTTCTTTTATCTCAGAATTTGTAAGACCATTGTATAAACTTTCTGTATCTCAGGATTTGTAAATTCACTGGGTGTGGTTTAAAAGATCTGTAAAATCTGTAATAAAAAGTTTTAACAGAAGGGTTGATAGAAAAAAACTCTATAATAGGTAATCTTAATTTGTTACAATATGCTTATATGTAACGTGGATTCAATTCTTGTTTATGGAAATATGACTTACTAACAACATACGTTTGCTGATTAAGATTTATAAAGTCCTAACCAGGCTATGGTAATGCACACCTTTAACCCCAACACTCAGTAGACAGAGGCAGGCAGATCTCTGTGATTTCTTGGCCAACTTGGTCTACAGAGCAAGTTCTAGGACAGCCAAAGCTACACAAAGAAACCCTGTCTTGAAAAAACAAAAGCAAGCAAACAAAAAGATTGATAAATTCCTAAGGTTGTAGAGGTCTTCTCAGGTTAACAAAAACTGACTTAGAGATATATGTCTGCCCATTTTTGTCTTTACTGTGTTCAACACCAGGCTTCTACAAAATTTTAGAAAAGGAACAATATATATTTGATAAATAAGGTTTATGAATTCCTTAGGTTCATTCAAGCTAACAAAAACTAATTTAAAGATGTATGTCTAGCCTTTTTGTCTTTTATAACTTTGTTAAGTTTTAGCTATTTGGACACAAAAAAATTGTGATGTTCTGTAAAGGTGCACTATGCACTATGAAAGAATCAGAAAAATAAGGTTCTCAGTTTCTCTGTGAACTATATTTATAATTTAAAGTTTTATTTTTGATGCTACAGGATCTTCAATTCAAAATTTTAAGGCCCAAACTTGATAGTGATAAAACTGTAAAACCTCAGTTTTATAAAAGTTACTAACTTGTAAACTGTTAAAGATAATTAAGACCCCCCCAAAAAAGAATTAGGTTGAGTGGTGGTGGCACATGCCTTTAATCTCAGTACTCAGGCAGAGGCAGGCAGATCTCTGTGAGTTTGCGGCCTGCCTGATCTACAAGAGTGAGTTCCAGGACATGCTTCAAAGCTACAGAGAAACCCTGTCTCAAGAACCAAAAAAAAAGAAGAGAGAAGAGAGAGAAATAATTAAGACATGCAAGTTAATGGTCAGTCTCCTTATAAATGATCAAATTAAAGTGTGAGCCACCAATGCTCAGTACAAATGATCAATGATCAAATTTTTTAATGTGCTCAGAACTATGCCTGTGGTCAGTCTAAGTGCAATTAATTTACAGGGACAACCTTTAGCCTTCTGTGTATGTTGTCAAGGTTAAGCCTGAAGCAAGTAACTAAAAACAAGTAAAGTTGGATTAAGATCAGATATTCGTAATAGATTAGATGATAGACAGCAAACCCCTCAGAGATATCTGTCTGCCGAATATGGCATTTGGGGTATTGAATGAAAAAGGCTTCCCCTGAGAGACAGAAACACCGACTCTGGTAGCAGCGGCTGGCGCTGTCTCCAAGGAAGATGGACAGCAATGGACTCCACCTGGAGCTTCTTTGAGGGCGATGACACTTGACTACTGGGCAAAGAACTGCCCCAGGCCTTGCCTGCCTCTAGGGCCCTGCCCAGACTGTGGACACTGCTGGGGTGACTGCCCCACACTGTCTTACCTAGAAGTGGGCCAGAATCCCAGGTTCCTCCTCGACAGAAAAATCTCTCAGATCTTTTTGGTCTGAATGCTGCCCTGTATGGTGGCTAAAGTCTGAAAACCTCTGCAGACAACAAAATCATCTCGATCACCATGGAGGAACGCAGACTGGCTGTCCAGGTAGTGGGTAAGTTTCTGTGATTGATTGATTGGTTGGTTGGTTGGTTGGTTGATTGATTGTTTTTCATGACAGGGTTTACCTGGCTGTCCTGGAACTCACTCTGTTGACCAGTCTGAGTTTGAACTCATGAAAATCAGACTGCCTCTGCCTCCTGAGTGCTGGAATTAAAGGTATGTGCGAACACACCCAGCATTAATTTCTGTTACTTTAATTGATAGAGATTCCACATGTTTTATACTTCTCTGATCTCTCTGGTGGCACTGATGGCAAGCCCTAGCTTTATCAGACAGTTCAGCAGCGGCGAGCAGACCTCACTCACTCAGCCCCTCCCACCTAGGCTGCACTGCCTGGCCAGTGCATTCATAACGAAAACATTCTGGGTTTACAGCCACTTTGGGTGCAAAAGGTAGAGATGTTACTTGCTAAAGACACAACATTTAAAACTTTAAAGTCTGAATGACTTGAGTCTCAAAATAAAATGACTTTGAAGCTGAGACGCAATTACTTGCCAGCCTGGATTGGTTTCATATGTAAAAATCAGGCCTTCCTCTTCCTAGAGGTTTTTACCTTGCTGACAGGCTTCACGCCGAGAAAGACAAACTCACAGACAGGTTTGGATGTGAAAACAAACTCAACCTACCATGCTGCTGTTACTATTACTTCATTGTAAAAATGTGCCTTTCAATGACTGCTCAATAACCAGAAAAAGAGACATGTCTGGTTTGGTAAATGATTGGGTGTTTTCAGATTTAAAAAAAAAAAGTTTTAGGTTTATAAAAGTTGTCCAGGTCTGAGAAAGTGATTTAAGGTGTGAGGAAAATGAGAGTCAAGATTATATATGATGTTAAATTCAAAGTTCAGACTTGTAACATATTAATCAATAGAGTTCTGATAATCTAGCTTTGGTAAAGCACTGGCTACTATTATCAGTCACAAGCTCAAACTTTTAATCAGAGGTTCCGAAGCTTTAAATTCCCCTTGGTTGTTTTCATGTATGTAAACGCAGGCCTCTAGGCAGATGAAAAAGTGCGCATGCTTTTAACCCAGAGCCAACTTTGGGGTCCTCCAACTCTTCTTCCCCTTTGCTCTCTTTCCTGCCAAGAAATTTCTGTCTTATTGCAAATGACTGTTTATGCTTCTGTTATGTTAATGACTTTTCAGGCTTTGTTTTGCTATGGCTCAAAGGTGTGAGTCTGTTCCAGCTGTTCACAGACACCAGTTCACTGAGGTTTCTATAAGGAAGATCTCAGTGCAGACAGTAGTCACGTCCCTACACCTAAAACTTTTATCCCTTTTTGTAAACTTTAAAAAATTCATGTCAAGTCAGGGAGTCACAGCTTGGATTCATCTGTCACAGGTTAAATGGACTCCAGGATCCCTCGCCTGATGAATGATCCTGTCAGCCAACAGCTTAAGCTTCCCCACACACTGCCTAACACTGAGGGAGCAGGGCTCTTTAGTTCCCCTGGTCTTGGGATTTCTTTTCATGCCTCCAGCCACCAGCACCACAAGACCGGCCTGGAAGTCTCAAGGGTACACCCAAGATAAAGGGCTCCCTCAACTCCTTACCTTCTGTCCCTAGTCCATATCTGTCCCAGCAGACTTCCACCCAGCTGACAGACATCATCCAGGAGTCAACTGTGGCCCTGCTCTGCAGCTGGGTTCACCTCACTAACCCCAGGAGGTTCCATGGAATCAATGAGCCCTGTACACACTCAAAGCCAATATAAATCAGCCCAGCGAATGTGACTAACCACCCCCGTCTCTTCAGATTCAGTCATAGAACCAGGTGCTCTGACAGAATTTCCCAAGTCTCCTGTCGTTGCCTAAATTCCCTCCTCATCCTGGACTCTGAGGAATATTCCAGCCTCTCTGGGCCCTACAAAGACTCCACTCAACTTTGAAGCAGTTACAAAAGAGAGAGAGACTACATCACCCTTATCATCAATAAGAGGCTAGAATGTTAGGTCTCAGATAGTATATATGTCCAGAAATGAACTCAAGCTAGACTATAGAAGTATCCATGGCAGGTAGATAAAAAGCCAGCATAGTGTGGGAGGTCCTTCTGTCTATGTGTTGCTTTTATTGGTTAATGAATAAAGAAAGTGCTTTGGACCTATAGCAAGGCAGAACTTAGGTAGGCAGGAAAAGCTAGGCTGAATGTTGGGAGAAAGAAGGGCAGACTCAAAGAGAAGCCATGAAGCCGCCGCCAGAGTCATACATGCCAAAATTTTGCTGGTAAGCCACTGCCACATGACGATACACAGATTAATGGAAATGGGTTAAATTAAGATGTAAGAGTTAGCCAATANTTTGGACCTATAGCAAGGCAGAACTTAGGTAGGCAGGAAAAGCTAGGCTGAATGTTGGGAGAAAGAAGGGCAGACTCAAAGAGAAGCCATGAAGCCGCCGCCAGAGTCATACATGCCAAAATTTTGCTGGTAAGCCACTGCCACATGACGATACACAGATTAATGGAAATGGGTTAAATTAAGATGTAAGAGTTAGCCAATAAGAAGTTAGAGCTAATGGGCCAAGCAGTGATTTAATTAATACAGTTTCTCTGTTATTATTTCAGGTCTAAGCTAGCCAGGCAGCTGGGAACCAAAGCGGCCTCCCTTCAACACCAGCATTCCTCAGGAACTTGTGAAATGGCTTCCTCATCAGCTTAAAGGAGTCATTTCCCTTGCCTCTGGCTCTTTACTGACCTGTAACTATGGTTGCATGTCAAAGCCCATGCTGGCCTCCAGCTTTTTCAGGCCACATTCACACATATTTGTTAGACATTTCAAAGCTCCCACATTAGCCTCCTGGCCCTTCTCACCTCAGATCCTCACTCTCTTTACACCCTGGCTACTCTCCCTGTCCCACATCTCTTCCCATTGCCACTATTCTCTGCTGCTCTCCTGCTTCCCCAGCCCTAACCATGACCAGTCTACTTTTTCTCTCAGTATATATATTTGTCTCTTACCCAACAATAAAAACATTCCCCCTAATAACGGACTGGCCACTTTGGCAGTTTCTTTACTATGCCCCTTCGCATACAGGTAGAACAATTAATTTCTTATGATTGTTGGAATGTAAGTAGAGGACACATAAGTCCTGGTACAAAACAATTGTCTCCTTTCCCCTTTCCTTTTCCCTAGGTACCTTGTCCATTCAACTGCCCAGCATTCTATTGTTTTCCATCCCGAGGACACAGACCATGGTCTACACACAAAAAGCAGAAAGATGGATAAACCCTAGGTTATACGAACATTTTGGAGAACTTTCAAGTCAGCCATGGTCTTTGTATTCTAATGTGAGAGAAAAATAAATGTTGCTTATAAGCTGTAGTAATTTTCCCTCTGTCTCACACATTGACTGGGTCCTAATTAATTCTCAATATGTGTTGGGAATGATGTTTTTCATGTACCATATATTCTGAGTATGCAGGAATCAGAGAGTTGGGAGAGAAAGGCCTAAGAATTCAAACTTTTAGTGGCTGGATTAGAAAGTATACTCACCCATTTTCATTCCAGCCGTGACCCTGAGGGGGGAAATCTGGATCTATCTCTTTCTGTTTCATGATTACACAGGAAAAAGAGAGGAAGTAGAAGAAGGAAGAGAAGTGGGGGAAGGAGGAGGAGAAGGAGAAAAAGAAGGGGAAGAGGAACAAATGAAGAAGAGCAGGGAAGAGGGAAAAAAGGGAGAAGAGGACCATAATGCCTCATACAGTTTTAAACCAGGCAGTCATTGACCGTGACAATGACAGCAGCTGGGATAGCACTTACCACAGACAACAGAGAGTATGAGAGGCATTTCCATGTTGCTGGGACCATTCTCTTTCTTGACTTTTGGGTACTGGTTACATTATGAGAAAATTCATGAGATTCTTTATATGTGCTTTTATATACACAAATTATTAATTAACAATACATTTCTAAAAGTAAATGAGCATAAAATTTAAGGATTTCATTCAAATGACAGGGTTTCTTCTAAGTCAAATGACTTAGAATTAAAAGGATGATCATATGAATGGTTAGTAAAGTTGGTGTCACCAGTAAGACAAAAGTACACCCCCATGCTGTGAAATAAGACTAAGAAGTAGGGGTAGCAACAGGATGAGGTACAAGAGGAACTTGGTGTGGGACAATTATGTATTCTGTCAATTATGCTTTAAATAAATGCTGATTGGCCAGTAGCCAGGCAAGAAGTATAGGCAGGACAGCCAGACAGGAAGTAGAGGCAGGTCAATAAAAACAGGAGAATTCTGGGAAGAAGGAAGCTCTTTCGGCAGTTGTGAGCCCGCCACGGAAGAAGCAAGATGTGACCTGCCCTGCTGAAAAAAGTACTGAGCCATGTGGCTAACATAGATAAGAATAATGGGCTAATATAAGTTATAAGAGTTAATAAGAAGCCTGAGCTAATGGGCCAATCAGTTTATCATTAATATAGTTTCTGTGTGGTTATTTCGGGTGTAAGCTAGATGGGTGGCTGGGATGGAACAAAGGGACCCTTTCCATTCAACAGGAACTGCTTGAGATTGCTTATTCTTTAATTGGAAAAATGTGATGGCAAAAATAAAATACCTATCCCAGCCTAAAATCTTCACAAATTACCCAGCTGGAAGCAGAATATGAAGCAAATGAAGCACACTGCTATGTACTCTCGGTTCTGAGATGGCAAACTCGTTTTAAAAGAAAAAGATGGTCAACTAAATTCTTGATCTTTATGGGAAGTACCAAAATCTCTTCTAGATACAAAGTAGACAAAGAGGGAAGCCTTAGTGGTCGTCACAAGGGCTTTAAACTCCAAATTACTCAAGTCCCTGAAAATAGACCCCCAAACACACAGACATATACATATTAGAAAAGACATTCCTGAATTGGAGAACTTAAACTTGTGGATAAAAACTCTTGTGTTTGTCCAAGTTAAAT
>LOJH01010820.1:0-27068 GCA_001685095.1 Ellobius talpinus
AATAAAAATATAATTGTTTTATCCTTTAGCTAGCCTGGTTATTTCCCAAATCAAACTAATTTCTACAGTTCACACCCAGATTGTGGGGTTAGCTTCTCCAGAGGCTCTAACCAGCCTCAGACAGGCTCTGCGCCAGTCATTTTGGATTGAGAATTCCCACGCAGCAGCCCTGAGTAGCCACTACCTAAGGTCCTTCATATTTCCTCATTAAACGCCAGAGAGCTGTGCTGTCACAAAGGGCCAAGGTGCTCTTGGTCCAGTTTTTGCACACCTCAGAAACTCAGGCGAGATGTGGGTTTCCCTAGAAGCCTCTCTTTGGCATAACTGCCTTGCTATTCTAGTGCTGTCGACCATTCAGGGAACTACATGGAGCACACAATCTGTGATTTACACTAAATAGCTGTTTTTAATATCAGCATATCTTTTAGCTTTAACACTAAATCATATTCAAACTAATCATGCCATTCCCAGTGTGCCACAACACTTACTGGCAGGTAACAGTTATTGCACTTACTCCAGCTCAAAATCAACCATAGGTAAGATTTATAATTTAAAATATTATTTACAAATTTATAATTTAAAAGGGAAAAATTGCAGACAACTCAACAATCCAGGAGTTCACTAGCTTTTTTACTTGTAATATGTATGATGTCATGCTAGGTTTATATGATTTCCCTCCTACATCTTTCTATTTGATTCTGGGGATCAGTTTTGTCTTTCATACATTCTCCTTCAAACATGGTTTAATAATAGGGCCAAGAATTAGGCACTTTTAGAAAAGATACAGTCTTTACAGACTGATAATAATCTACTAAAAGGAAAATTCAACACTCTAGAGAAGGAAACAACTAATTTGACAAACAAATCCCAGTCAATGACAGAGAATGCTGAGACATTCTCTGAGATAATTCATACTGTTGAATGTATTAATTGAAATCTGTCAAAGGGTTATGACAGATTGACTGATAGAATGTCTCTCCAGGCAAGTAATATGCTCTTCAATATCCTTCAAAATATCAAGTGTTTTAATTGTGGTAGAATAGGACATCTGAGAAGGTTGTAGACAAGAAATTCTTAGGAATAATGTCTCCTCTGGGAATGGAAAATATAGGAGGCTCAGCCTTCAGGTATATGTAGGAGGTGTGCTAAAGGTCAACAATGGACCAATGAATGTAGGTCAACAGAAGACAGACAAAGCAACCCAATACTATTGGGATACTCCTTGGGGAGCCCCTCTCAGTTACTGTGGAGAACATGTCTCACAAGGAAAAATTAAAAAAAAAATCCAGTGTCCACTGTAAAAAAAACACACTGATCTGGATGATGGAATAGATGTGGAGAGTGAACCAAACAATCCAGTAGGACATAGGAATCATTTATTCTTGCAAACTTCTGTAAATGATCAAAGACCAAGGTTGAGAGTGTATATAAATGGCACTTTTATTGAAGACTTACTAAATATGAATGCAGATGTCAGTATTATTACTCCAGAATCTTGACAGATGTTCAGTTCCTAGAAATTGGAAACCTATCTGAAATGATACAAAGCATGAAATGGGTTGAATGCATAGGGCCAGATGGGCAGAGAGGAAGACTAAGGCCATATGTAGCTAATATTCCAGTAAATCTGTGGGGTTGTGACCAATTGCAGCAATAGAATACCCAGATTAACATTCCTGCAGCCCTAAAATCTTATGTTTCTGGGGAAAATATTAGAAGATATTATAGACAAAGATATTACAGACCATCCATTAACACTGTACAAGAACACAAAAGCAATTGACAAACCTTCAGAGGTACTAATGGCCCTGCCCTTAAAATGGTTAGCTGAGTAACCAATATGGGTAAACAGTGACCTCTAATAGAAGAAAAGCTGCAGGCTTTAGAACAGCTGATACAAGAACAACTAGATGCTCATCATATAGAAGTATCTACCAGCCCATGGATTCTCCTGTATTTGTTGTTAAAAAGAAATCTGGAAAATGGAGAATGGTGACAGATCTTAGAGTTATCAACAAGGATATTCAACCTACAGACCCTCTAAAGTCTGGAATTCCTCTGCCTTCTCTGTTACCAAAGGGATGGCCTCTAATAGTTATTGATTTAAATGATTGTTTCTTCACTATACCTCTACAAGAAAATCATAGAGAAAAATTTGCCTTCACAGTGCCTAATAATTCTCAGCCTACTAGGAGATATCAATGGACAATTTGCCCACAGGGAATGNTTTGTTGTTAAAAAGAAATCTGGAAAATGGAGAATGGTGACAGATCTTAGAGTTATCAACAAGGATATTCAACCTACAGACCCTCTAAAGTCTGGAATTCCTCTGCCTTCTCTGTTACCAAAGGGATGGCCTCTAATAGTTATTGATTTAAATGATTGTTTCTTCACTATACCTCTACAAGAAAATCATAGAGAAAAATTTGCCTTCACAGTGCCTACTTACAATAATTCTCAGCCTACTAGGAGATATCAATGGACAATTTGCCCACAGGGAATGCTCAATAGCCCCACCCTGTGCCAATAATTTATCAGCCAGTGATTGGAAATAATGCATATGCAATTTCCTAAATCAATAATCTACCATTACATGGATAACATCTTTTTATCTGATTCAAATGCAGTTACTTTAGAAAGGATGTTTGAAGAAGTGAAGATAGTTTTGCTTAAATGGGGATTACAAACTGCTACTTAAAAGATTCAAAAAGGAGATTCTGTTAAGTACCTAGGATAGAGAATAGGTTTGCAGAAAATTAGAACACAAAAGACAAGCTAGGAGAGACCAGTTGCGGACTCCTAATGACTTTCAAAGATTAGTATGAGGCATTTCCAGTCTAAGATGGGCTATTTGAGTAACAAATGATCTAAGAGTTCATTTAAACAAAACTGTAGATGGTGATAGACTTGCATAGTCCCAGAGAGTTAATAGCTAAAGTAGAAAATGAATTGACAATTGTTGAGTAGAAATTATAGGAGGCACATGTGGATAGGGTGAAACCAAATCTTAATTGTATTCTGGTCATATTGCCATCCAGAATTTCTCCTGCAGGAATTTTAATGCAGAGGGACAATATTATCTTAGAATGGATCTTTCTACCACATAAACCAAGAAAAAAACTAAAACATTATGTGTAAAACGTCTCTGAATTAATTATAAAAGGCAAATTGAGACTTCATCCATTATCAGGTATAGTTCCAGCAGAGATTATAGTGCATTTTACTACTGATGAAATAAAGAAGTTATGGAAAGGCAATAAACCTTGGCAAAGGGCTTGTGCTATTTTTTGGGGGGAGAAATTAATAGCAGTTATCCCAAAAGCAATACACTTAACCTTACAATGAGAACTTCTTGGATTCTTCCCTCAATTATACATGATGCACCAATAACTGGAGCCCATATATTTTATACTGTTGCAAATAAATCAGGCAAGAAAAATTACAAATCAGAAAAATTATTTAAAGTGAAACAAAACTGTTATAACTCTGTCCAGAAAGAAGAATTATATTCTATTACTATGGTACTAAGTTATTTTAAAGAACATTTCAATATAGTTACTGATTCATAATATGTAGAAAGAGTTGTCTTGCATATTGAAACTGCTGAATTTACACCAGATGATACAGAATTGACTTCATTATTTATTCAGTTGCAAAACATAATCGGGATTGGCTTTGTCTTATATGCATAACACACATCTGATCCCATATGGCTTTACCAGACCCTCTAGCACAAGGTAATGCAGAAACTGATCAATTATTGATTGAAAGTATGTTGTAAGCCTCAGAATTTCAAAGAAACATCATGTCAATAGTAAAGGTTTAAAAGAAGAATTTCCTATTACATGACAGCAAGATAAGGAGATTATAAAGAGATGTCCTACTTGCTCTTTCTATAATCAAATGCATTTGCCTGCAGGGAGTAACCTAAACTCCAAGGAATGAGAAGTGGCAGATGAATGTGTTCCACTTTATGGAGTTTGAATAATTAAAATATGTACACCACACAACAGACACATACTCAGCTTTTCAATGAGCAATTGCCTTGAGCTCTGAAAATGCTGACTCAATAATCACACATTTATTATAAGTTATGGCCATCATGGGTTTTCTTGCACAAATAAAGACAGACAAGGATCCAGCATATGTGTCTAAGAAAATGAATTTTTTTGCCTATTATAATATAAAGCACATTACAGGTGTACCAATTGATCCTACAGGTCAGGGAGTTATAGAAAGATGAAATTTAACTATAAAGAACATGCTAAGCAAGCAGAAAGGGATGTAAACAGACTTCATAATGCTTTACTAACCTTGTATTTTCTAAAAGCTAATGAGAAAGGAACAGTGGCAGCAGAGAAACATTGGATAATGGAAAAAACTTCTGAATTGAATCAACCAGTGTATTTCAATGATATGTTGACCTTACAATGGAAACCAACAGATGTGTTACATTGGGGAAGGGGTTTTACTCTTATTTCTCCGAGAGAAGAAAAACTATGGATACCATCAAAATTAATGAAAATCTGCTTTGAAAACTATAAACCTCTTGAGAAAGAGAAATGACAGTGCATCCACAACAGTGACAACCATACAGGTGGTAAGGCAACCATATAAGGTGGGGGCAGGGGTTTGCTCTTGTCATTACAGGAAAATACATATCTCAAAAATTCAAGAGACCCTGGATGTTGGATGTTGACAGAAAGAAAAATAACTATACAATAAGGATCATTGAGAAAAAGGAATATGACTTATGAGGTAAGGTGATTAATATATATAAAATACATATATGTACATATATATGTGTGTGTGCATCATATATAATGCACACACACATGTGTATGTATATATACATGGCTTTTGAGTTGGACAGTGGCTCTGTACTTCTCTAAATCCAAGTGTGTTGTTAAAAGGTACATTCAAAGTTTCTGTCTCATATCAGGAGCCATGTAGTTAGGGACAAAAGAAAGACTTCAGGAAAAATTTTACTTTATCCATCTCTGTTTTGCTTATATTGTCTTATTTATTGAATGTATTTCTAGATGAATAATGTTTAAGTTTTCCACAATAACCAATAGAGTTTTCTATAGATCCTTTTCCTGCAGTAATCTTTGAGGTTTCCATGAAGAAGATGGGGCCCACAGCAACAACTCCACCTGGCTTAGGTGACATCAAAATGTTGATAGTGCTACTATAGGAGCTTTTTTGGGGGGTAGCATGATGCTACCTTCTCATGATTTTCTGACCAGAACACCATGATACAAACTTTTAAAAAAAAACTATGACTGCTAGAAAATTGTTTGCAACTATACTAGACAGTAATCATGAAAATTTAACCTTCACTTACTTTCAAAGAACTTTGCCCCCCTAATAGCATGTAGCAATTCTAGAGGATGATGTTTCCTCTCCCGGAAAAGTTTGTCTTTTGGGTTGGGAACATTGTTTAGGGGTTGTTGACTATTACTTGTACAAGGTAGAGGGTTTGGGTGCAAACTATATAAGTTCAAAAAAAAGGAATAATAATAGTGGGTAATAGAGTGAATACTTGTGAGCTACTCTTTATGGATAATTTACAATGGTATAGCTTTTTGTATATTGATACAAGTTCAAATTATATTTTTTTATTTCTGTTTACAATGTTTGTACACCTATGCAAAATTATTCTGTCAGATTTTATATATGCATGTTTCTACCTCTGTTTAGGACATATTTTATAATGATACAACTTTTAGGATGTATTTTTGTATTGAAATAAAAAAGTTTACTATACTATGAATATATTTTAAAGATATTTACTTTTTAGCTACAAAGTAAAGTCTTTTCAAAGGGCCTTTAAAAATGTTTAATTTTAAAGTCTTGAAGCTCAAGGTTCAACAATATAATTGAATTATATATTATCCTTACCTCTGAACAAAATACTTATACATTGGTTACAGTTTGAGGTCATTGCCCTTATTAGCTTCACACTTGTCTACAGATCATTTAAATTCTGACATGAAGTCTTAATTCTTAAGATATACAGGCATTAAATATTATAGGTCAATAGTTGTTCATGTTTGTTATACATATAGTCAGATTAATTAGGTTCTTTAGGTTCATAGAGATTGTATTCTGCCTAGATAGGTAATCTTCAACCATTTCTAGGAATTGTAGAACATGGAATTTAAATAACTTAGTGTTTTGTTGACATGAGAGATGATTGCTCCTGACAGCATGAATCAATTTTGGAGAGAATGTTGAATACTGAAGACACTCCACTTGTAATTTGTTTTCTTCTTTGCATAATTGGCCTTTGGACAAAGAACTGCTTATGCCTCCAACACTGTAAAAGTACATGGTATCCAGACTGGATAAGCAGGACACAAGGAAAAGGACTGTCAAACCTTGCCAAAATGGGGTAAGATGGTTCTGAAAAATTTTTGGCCTCTGAAAATGGTCTGTCAGTTATGCTAGGCCTTAGCCAAAGTTGTTTGCTTCAATGTTGTAAATGAGACTTTAGTGATTGCTCAGGTAGCCAATTGTCTCGGTCACACACTGCTCATTTTGGAACCTGCTTAATTGCATTTCCTGCTTACTCAAGTAATATTATCTCCCTTCTCAGGCCTTCAGTGTGGTTGAAGATTAGATAGTTGTAGTTACCTTCCTCTCATAATTTAGCCAAGCTTATTTCTAATGCAAAATTTAGACTCTTTGAAATAGAATTTTTAGTAAAACATTTGTTATGTGTTCCTTGCTTATTATTGCTTATGTTGTTTTGTAATTTTATACTTGATAACTGTTCCTATTGTATATAGTTTTGTTTCGGGTTTGAATCACTCTTATTTTGAAAATGGGGAGATGATGGGGAAACCGTGTTACCCAATTATCTTTAAGATAATAATGTATCCCAATTATTTTGGGATCAGGAGAGAAAAACAGTTGCATGACCCAGGTGTGCCTTCTCTGTGTGATTCCCATGGGGCACAGCTGAGCTTGGACTTCTCGTTCCTGTTTTGTGAGTTTTACTCTTATAATGAATAAAATACAATTGTTTTATCCTTTAGCTAGCCTGGTTATTTGCCAATTCAAGTTAATTTCTATACCATTGTTTGTAAACTTTCTACCTGGATAGAACTATTCATTGTTTTGTTTTTCTTGGTACCTCCCAAAAATTTTTAGAAACTGTTAGAGATAATCCCCAGAAAGAAAACTTCCAAGTCAGTTCCAAGTCATGCTCAATTCCTTCAAATCATATTTCTAGAGTATATGATATGATATCTTCAGCAACGGGGTCTTACTTTCAAGTAGTAGGAGGGAGACAAGGGAAGAAAACTAAATTGGAAAGGAAGTAATAAAATTATTTGTATTTGCAGATGCTATGAAATTCTGAATAAGATATTCAAAATGTCCATCAAAAAGACTTCTAGAAATTATCAACACTGTTGACAAAGTGTCAGAATATAAAATCAACATAGGAAAGCAGCAGTCCTTTTCTGTACAAATAATGTAAATTTTGAGGAATTTATCATGCAAAGATTTTCTTTCACAAAAGTCTAGTCAAATAAAACATCTAAGAATAAATCTAACCAAGGAAGAGAAAGAACTCAATGAAAACACATCTTTGAGGAAGAGTATTGAGGAAAAAAAGCAGAAAATAGAAAGATCTACAATGCTTTTGGATTAATAGAATTAATATTGTGAAGATGACCATTATGCCAGAATCAATTTTGATATTCAGTTCAGTACCATTCATGACTTCCTATGATGATATTCCAAACAGTAGAAAACTATTCTTATATAGCACAAATTATAAAAGCCCAGAGACAGATATTTGGGTTCAACCTGAAGATCAGAAAAGCAAAATAGTCAAAGGCTCTTACCTCTAAGAAATCCTCAAAAGCATGTTTCCTAGTACTGGGATTAAAGGTGTGAGCTACCTCCACCTAAATCTCTTTCTGCATTGATATTGTGTAGCCCAGGGTGGCATTGAATTTAGAGATCTGTCTGCCTCTGTCCCCCAAATCCTGTGATTAATGGTATGTGAAATCACTTTCTGGTCTTTAGCAAATTAGTATTACCTTCTGGTCATCAGGCAAGCTTTATTTATAAAACATAAATGAAACCCCACTATATTTTCCTGATTTGTCTAAAATACCAAAGGCTATAACTAATTTTAAAAAATATGTAAAATAAATTCAATAACTATATACAATACATTCAGGCAATAAATGCATCAAAAATATCTGCTCCAATTTGCATTTGATAAATTCAGAGAAAATATTGCATATCTATACTATCATGTGAATCCAAAGTCTTGTACCTGATTTACTTTCTATTATAACTTGCTTTCTAAGTCTGGTAAACAAGGAAAACATAACTATAGCTATCTAGTCTTCATCTCCCTCAGAGACCAAAAAAGGAAATAATATCAACTGAGTAAACAGGAAGTACAAGCAAGTGAATTCCAAAAATTGTGAGAATTGACAGAAACAGCTGACTGCCTGGAGAGCCACCCAAAATTCCTCTGCATTGTTGGGACATCCAACTTTGGCCTACAGTCCTAGAAAATCGACAGTCTTTTCTATGAAGTAGGGTTTTTTTAAGGACTTGCCTGTCTTGTCAGGGCAATATTTGGCAGTCTTTCTCTTATGTGTCCTGTTTGTCCCATTAGGACAGCATACTGTCAGCAGTTGAGGCAAGGTCATTTTCTTGCCCAGTGCCTTACATTTGTCACAAAGAATGCAAACTCACTGTCAAGTTTCTCCGATGCCCATCATCTTCTCTGAAGAAGATTGGTGCTGCCAAGAGCAGAAATGTATCATAGTAAGTAAAAAGAAAAAAATACCCTGTTATTAAAATATCTTAAATGTGATATTCTGTAGATCTTTGAGATGTTTGAATGACCCATCTTTTTAAAATACATGCCTGTTTGACCTTGAAAACCTGCCTAACATGATGATAAGCAAAATTGTTTTAAGTGCCTAATTACTTATCTTTATTTCCTTACCTAAACAGTTGATAATAATTACTTTCAAGGATTAGAAATTTGCAATACATTGTTAAATGATCTGTGTAGGTAGGTGCAATAACTTGAACAACATTAGAAAGAGATGTGTATGTGCAGTCAGTTTTAACAAAATTAATCTCAAATTTTTATCAATATATAAAATTTGTATGCAATAAACAAAAGTTCAATCCAATGCAAAACATATAAAACTAGTAGTTGTTTTTTGAAAGTAGGTTCAAAAATCTACCTTTTTAGCATAGCATATCTATATCATCCTTTTTTCTTTCCAAAGTAGATTCTACCCTTTTATCCTATCATATTGGCCATAATCCTAAATTTTCTTTGCATTTGCATAAGATTATCAGTGTCCCAAATCATCAAGAAGTAGCCTAGAAAATTATGTGTGCATTACCAAAAAATGGATTATGGATTTTGTCTTTGTTTAGTGTGTTCGGTAATGGATAATGATCAGAAAAATATAGCTAAGAAAAATAGATTCAGAATCCTTGTTTTGAAAATAAAAAATGTGGAAATATTATGGGATAAAACTCTTGTACTCTTTAAAGATTTGTTACTTGTATAAGTTCAATAATGTAATATTTGTCCAGGAGCCAGGCAGGAAGTTTAGGCATGGTGAGGCTGGACCAAAAGAATTCTGGGAAGAGGAAATAGAGAGTCATTCACCAGCCAGATGCAATGGAAGCAATATGAAAATGCCTTTCTGAGAAATGGTACCAAGTCACATGGCTAAACATAGACAATAATTATGGGTAAATTTAAATTTGAGAGCTATTTAATAATAAGCCTGAGCTAACAGAACAAACAGTTTTAATTAATATAAGACTCTGTGTGTTTCTTTGCGACTGAATGTCTGAGACAGAAATCAGGCAGGACAGAAACTTCAGTCTACATGTCTGCATTCTAAATTTCCATACAACAGTACCAAAAAACATGGGTAGTTGAAGCAATTTTGAGCAAAAGGCCAATGATGGAATGACTAACACACTATATTTAAAGCTTTATTACAGAGCTATTGTAATAAAAGCTGAATGCTACTCTTATAAAATATAAAAATAAATATGGGCTGTTCCTAATTTTCCCTGTGTCACTTCACCAAGAGTGTCACAATTTCTCTCTTGTCTCAGTACAGGGGTAACACCACCTAGTAGTGGTGGCAGTACACCCCTCTAATCCCAGCACCCAAGAGGCAAAGGCAGGCAGATTTCTGAGTTTGAGCATGTATATCAATGACAGAAAAGAGAAGACTCAGGTATGTGTGTACATAACTATAGTTATTTAATTTTGGCAAAGATGTCAAAAACATATACTGGATAAAGGACTACATCTTAAACAAGGGGTACAAGGAAAACTGGATGTCTACCTTTACAAGAATGAAACTAGACTCGTATATATATATACACACACATATATATATATATACGAGTCTAATTTCATAGACACACATATGCATATATTTATGTATGTTTATATGTATGTATGTATATAATTCTGAACTAAATTTCTAATGAATCAAGGATATCAGTAAGAAATATGAAATGCTTTATGTGCCATAAGAAAACTTAGGCAACACCCTAGAAGATACAAATGTAGAAATCCGTTCCCTAAATTTATTTCACTAGCCCAGAAATTGAGAGTGAAAAATGAAAACTAGCACCTCCAAAACTATAAACATTATGTAGAATAAAGAAAACAAAACAATGGATAGAGGGAAAAGCCAACATAGTAGGAAAGATCTTTTCGAGCTAAATAAGAAAATAAGATAATATCCAGATAATGTAAATGAATCATAGGCAAAGAAACAAAAATATATTTATTCAGAAAATGGACTGGGATCTGAACAGGCAGTTCTCAAAGGAAGAAATAAAAATGACTGAAAATTATCGCTAAAGATGTTTACTGTTCCAAGTATATAGGAAAATGCAAATCAAAACAACATTGATATTTCACCTAACACCAGTCAGAATAGCAAAGTTTGACAAAACAAATGAAATTAAATGCTGGACATAATGTGGAGAAAAGGGAACTCTCTACACTGTGGAATGTAAACTTGTCCAGCTCCTCTGGTTATTAGTGTGGAGGATCCTCAAAAAGCTAAAAGTAGAGCTTTTATATTACATAGCTATACAACATTTTTCTCAGTTTTCCAAAGAATTAACATTCTATTCCACAGATGCTTACTCGGCCATGATCATTAATACTCTATTCTTTGTAGCTAACATGTGGAAACAAAATAATGTCCATCAGCCAATGAATGACTAATGAAAATGTTGTACATATATATTATGGAATTCTTTTCCTCTATAAGAAAAAGAAATCTTGAAGTTTACAGGTAACAGATTTAGAAAATATCATTAATTGATGTAACCCAGATGCAGAAAGACAGACTTTGTATGTTCTCTCTCTGTTGGCACAAAGCTCCCAACATTCAGATGTGAGCACAAAATCTGAAGTACCTAGACTAACCAGTAAAGTATAAAGATACTATTACAGGGTGGCATTGGAGAAGGAACAGTAGAGGGATGAGCAACAGGGAATAAGTGATCTGAAAGGAGAAATGGGGAAAAAAGCAGAAACTCTAGTTGGGGAGAGTGATATAACTGTAGAAGAAAGTGGGTGGAATTGCAATAAGAATGTCAGAAAAAGTCATATATGAATTCAAATTCAATATAATGATATATTCAAAATAAAGTCAGGGAAAACAAGAGTCCCCATCACAGAACCTACCACAAAATATGTGAGAGATATAAAGTATGTGGAATTGCAAAAAATGTTTAGACCTTTTTTATCAATATTGATTATATAACTAGGATAATTTTAGCAAGTTTCAAATATTGTTTGTTGGTTTTGATTTTATACAGAAGTTAGTGTTAGTTTGTTCTCTGTTTCATTGTTCTGCAATGGAACAGTCTTATTCCCCAGTGGAACTTTGAGTTACAATGTAAGCTTCAGTTTATGACTTATCAAGTGACATTCTAAGCACATTTGATTTATCTGGTATATTTTACAGTGGTCTCCACTTTGTTCTTCTGTTCCCTTTGCAAGCTTACAATGGCTGCTCACTTTTGAATACTTCTTTTATTACTTTGTACTATACTTTACCCTCATTTTTCTCATCTTGTCACATTGAGCTGGTTCTACATTTTATTTATTGTCACACATCACACTTTTCTTTCTCATCTTTTTCATGTACAACCTTTCTCTGATCTCATCTTGGCCACTACTTCTATTTGGTAAGTGATAATATTATGGAAGAAATGGTCCAGGAGGGAAAGCATAGGAGCTAGGATTCTGAGAATAGGTGTCCTTCCAGGTGATCTTGAACTTACCAATGAAGGAACAAGTCTAGTTTCTTTTTATATTGCAACATCTCTGGTATAAGAATCTATTTGATGAAAGAAATTGCTGCTGTTATCTATAATATTCATCTTTTCTAGCACAGTACAAGCTTATTTTTTCACTATAGCTCACATAGAAACCTAAAATCACCATATTCAGAGCAATGCAAATGAAAATACATTGCACATGAAATACATATCTATCTGTATTTGGCAAATTTCAATTCTTTATTCAACAAAACCTAAATTAAATTATTAGATTTAATGACATTTTATTTTGATGCAGCTCCACTATGACCCTTCTATTTATTTACAATTACTGGTTAGTTTTTCTACTGAGGTAGGAGCATCATGTTCATAATTCAAAAGCAGTGATTATTTACCACAAGCACCTGTGCAGACATACAAAAACAATCTATTAGAAGCTAAACAAGAAATAGTAGCAGACAAAATGACTCCTGAGTAGTTCCTATAGGATCTAGATTTCCTGCTTTTATGGTAGATATACTTTATAGATTTAGGCTACCATACTATTAGCATATTGTGTATAACAGAGTCTATTACTAATGATTAAACTTATCATACATGCTACCTATGTAGCTTTGAATTTACACATTGCATATGCAACTTTCCAATTCATAATTCAGAGGTTTTACTAGTATTATTGTACATTTAACAAGGTAGAAAAGTACTTTACATTTAGAATAGGAGAAACTTGTTTTAGAAGAGTATTTTACTATTTTTATGTGAGTTTGCAACTTCTTATGCTTATTCAATTCAAATAGGTAAATTTCTGAAGTCAATCAAACATTTTTACTTTATGACTGAAATGTGATTGGAAAAATACTAAAGAACTATAAGTGATCTATACACTTATGGACACAGGAGACTTGAACTTAATTGTTATTATTAAAATAATAGCCACACAGAGATGAATTTCAGTCCAAATTGAATGATATTTTAATTAGACAGCTTCTGTATGAACTTTTTAAATGTGTTTAGGATTATTTACTAAGCTACTGTCAAAATTTTTGGATTGTGTATAAGGAGCTAAGGTAACACACTGATATTCTTCAGACCCTGGGTTTTCCCCTCAGTCCTCACTCTGATGCACTGGTTATTTGAACATGAGTAGTTTCACTTCTTCCTTCCCTTTTACTGAGTATATAAAGTTTTCTTCCACCAATAAGCCAGATAGTCAAGTCATAGATAAACTTTACAGCTACAGTAATTGAGTAATTAGATAAATGTTGTACTTTGTAGATTGTGTTCTCTCTCCTTGTGTTCCTTTGGAAGAGCTGCAGGGATCACTCACACTGCACAACAAACTGCTAAGGTATGTAAGCAAAGATCTTTTCCCTTTACACAATGCCTTCAAAGAGTGTAATTCTTATATTCCCAATGTCACAGAGTGTCTTTGTCTTCTCATTCTTTTCTGGCATCAAAAAAGAATATTTAGAGAAACAAGGACAGGCTTCCTTTTCATGATGCAATTGTTACAAGGAGATTAAGCTCTGGTTCTCTTATTAACCTTTTAGCATTCTTTGAATGTTGATACCAAGGTGTGACTGATGTCGTTTATGAAATCCTCAAAAAAAGTTCCACTACACATTGCGAATGATACTTCCTTAATTGACCCCTAGGAATTAAACTGCTTTACTTTGCTTTGACCTTTTCATGCAAGTAGAGTTCCTCACATGCTCTTTTGTTTTGGTCCAATTTATTTCATAAAGCATCATATCAGACTTTTAATTTCTTTGTTTAACAGAAATGTGCCACCTTTCTTTCTAACTATGACATCATGTATTGCTATTAGTGAAACATGTAGTTATTTTCATTAAGTTTAATAAATGAATTAAAGAATAAATATTATTTTATAAAATATAAACACAAATCAACCAACATTGGTGAACTAGCTACTCACCATTGTAAATAACTTTAATTCAAGAAAGTTCAGGTTTCCACATTTGGGATTAAGGTTTAGTTCCTTTACAAGAAGCATTTATACTGAAAAACGGTCTTTATCAATCAAGGCAGGAGATGAATTTTATAGCACATGATAGAATCGATAGCCAAAAGTAAAGGAATTCAGAAGAGTGTACAGATAGACAGAAATGAGATGGTTTGGTGAAAGATAAATGTTGAGTAAGAACTTATTGCAGACCACCACAGACTAGTAACATTTCATAGAAAGAAAAGCAGTAAAGCAAATAACATCAAAACTTCCAAGACATTTTTTGTGAAATGTAGAATTAATAGAATGTATTAAGATAATATTTAGATTTAATAGGTTTTATGGAGAGGACATGTGTAAATGAAATTATTAAATTAAATGGTGCCAAAATTATAAGCATTGATGCCAGGAAATGCTGGTATGATTACTCCATAAATTTTTAAATGAGAAGAAATTACCACAACTGTATATCAGAACTTTTTTCCTCACTTATTACATACTTATGTTTTCTGCTGTAAAGTGCCAAGAAGACCAAAATTTTGAATAAATAAAATATGAACAAATTCTTATATTCAGTTGCCACGTTCCTCCAATAACCTATGCATCTTTCCCTCTAATGTAAACAGAATGGCATATGTACCGAAAATTGCACATGTAAACTCACTTTCTTATGACAGATTTTTTTATAGCAAAAGTTTAGTACATGGAAAAACTGAAATGACTTTACTTCTTTCAAAGAAATGAGCTAAAGTTTACAGACAAACTATGGAAAATTAAAGAGATCTGTTTTTAAAACTCTCGATTGCATACTCAGATTATAAAAGAAAAAGAAAAGAAAGAAAATTTTTAAGACACAAATCTTTCTTACCTGCATCAACCAATAAAAATGATTTTTATATTTCTTATCATTAATCTTTCAACCTACTGTTCAACCCAAAAATTATTCTTCCATCTTGTCATGAATCTGTCAAAGGTACTGCTTCCAGCAAAATTGACTTATTTAATTTATGTTTCTTTCCCTGAATCTTGCCAGCCTGTGTTCTCAATTTAAAAAATCAAACCAAATCTGTATTCTCTACTTCTGAGGTCTTTGGGTCACAAATAAAATTATATTTTTCATTTTGTTATAAGTTTTTTATAGATAAATATTTCTAATGAAATAAAAATATTTACACGGACCATGCATGTTTTTGTAGAAAGAAATGTCTTTATACATTATATGATGTCATCATTACTTTTAAACATGTAACATTTATTCTTGAAATACATCAATAGATGTAAAAATCATTAAATGTACTGTTTTATAATAATTTTGTTTTCATTTAATAAAATATTTCCACTATACAAACTTTGTAAAATGTCTTCATTTCACATTTTTCTTTTAATGAGGGGATTGGTCGAAAAAAATTTATGTTACAAGAAGAGGGGTGAGATGGGATTTCTCTGAATTCTTAATGGCTATCAATACATATGACAAAGCACATTCATACAGCAAATGCTTCTGGGTTGGATTAGAGTACCTGGCTCTAAAATCGTATTTATTATATAACAACTGGACGCAATGCTAAAAATAACAATGCAGACAAAAGAAAACAGAATATCTAATTTACCATGACTCATAGAACATCTCTTTAGAATGGGTAATGACCACTCATGCTTTAATAAGCAGAAATCATATCCTGAGGCTCTGAACAGTAACTGGTGTTTGAGTCATTCTAAACCTGCATGGGTTTAAGTCTCAGAGGAGCACAGTGCTAGGGCCTTTTCGATGTACTGCTCGAGTATCAACAAATGAACCATAAAAGAAATGAGAGAGACACAGGGAAAAAATGATTAAGAGATAGAGACATAGACAAAGAAGCGATGCAGATTGAGATAGAGACAGAGTGACACAGAAAAATAGATTCACCATCCCATTATTATCTGTTCCTTCTTAAGCCTGGTGGATATCTGTTTTTAATAATTTCTGGCATTTAAGATGTGCTGGTTGGATGAGTGGCTTTGTCATCCGGACAGCACTCTTTCAGGTCTTTTAGATTGTCACTACTATGTGAAGTAGAACACTATTCTACACAGAACTGGACTATCAAAATGAAAGATGTAGTCACACCAGTACTGGGTGACATCATTTGGTACCAGTTAATTTCATTTACAAATGTCCTTCACATAACACTGATTAAATCAAACTGTAATTTTAATAACACTCTATTAATTCTTAATTTCAAAAATATGTTATGAAATTTTTGATGCTGTTGTCATAGTTCTTTTCTTCATTATAAAAATGCTCATCAATTTTGGTAGTTTCTATAAGTTCTAATTCTGCAGTTTCTCTTGTATTGAGACATTTAGTTATTATACTGTTTGTGGAATTAGTTTGAACTTATTCTGAGGGGCAATTCCTTATGGTGTTGTCTGGTAACTAAGAGTAAATGTTTTAATACATTTTTATTAAAAGAAATTCAGAGAGATAGAAACGCTGACTACTCTTTGGGCTGGAAAGGGAGGGGGGAATGGGGGAGGTGGAGCAAAATGGGAGGAGGGGAGGAGGTAGAAATTTTTAATAATAATAAAGAAAATGAGAAAAAAAAGAATACAGGGGGCAGTGACCAGAGGAATCAACAGGAAGGAACTGGGTACAGGTCACCATTCTCTACAGCGAAGAGGAATCATAACAAAAGCATGAAGTAGATGACTACTAAACAGTGCACCCTCTTACATACACATCTGACCATGCAGACAGGAAAAAGGGACAGAATCTTTACATGCTGGCCTTGATGTGATCTGAATATGCGAGGTAATATTTCTGAATTAGCATGTGATGAGTTTCTACTTGATTTAAAAGTGTGCAGTATTACAACCTCCATTATAGCATTCAAGTTAAATATTCTCATATCATTTCTGCTCGAAGGTTTATTTTTTTAAGGGGGTGGGTTTCAGGGCAGGGTTTCTTTGGAACCTGTCTTGGCACTAGCTCTGTAGACTAGGCTGACCTTGAACTCACAGAGATGTACCTGCCTCTGCCTCCTAAGTGCTGTAATTAATTTTCAAGGATCAACAGATACTTTAAAAATATAGTGACATTTCTGAAGTGTTGATCCTTGAAAATTTTAGTGTGATACCTGATTTTCCAGTGTCATAAATATAATAGCCAGTAAAAAATAAATTTAAATAAACTATAAATTCTAAAAAAAATAAACTAGATGGCTCAGCGCAGGATAACCGGAAGAGTTAAAAGTTTTGGAAATGTCAATAAAGAAAATCAAACCAAGATAACTAATGGATGCATCTCTTACATTGAAAAGATAAATTAAACATCTTCTGTGAAAGAATATAATTTCTAAAATGTGTTGACAACAATTTAATTATTATCCCTGCACATTGTCAAGCACTATTCAAAACAGAAATCAAAATAAAATGAGTTATGTAATAGTACTATTTATGAAATATAATTTTTCAGTACATGGATAAAAAGCATTATTTCAGATGTTAGGATTTTTTGGATGCTGTTAAGGGTATTGATACTGGCCCTATCTGATTTGTTTTCTCTTATCCTTTGTATTTATAAGGTCTTTTGTGTCAAACAAAAATATTATGTTACAGTCTATTTGACTGTACCTTATCACCTGTCATACAAATCATACTAGTTTCATGAACCATACCCCAAGTATTAGACAATGCCAATCTAAAGAAATTCACCACACCTACATGAGATAATGGGATTTAAGTGGTTTCATATGCATGAATATTTAATACTTATAAATATTTTCTTTTTTAAATCACTCTGAATCATATGGGCATGAATCTCTTCTTTTCCATTAACCACTAACTACGGAAATTCAGAAAGACCAATAGTTCTGTATCTGAAAATGAGGGCAACCTCCATATAACTTGTCACAGAAAATTAAGTAAGAGAAGATTTATAACTCTTGGACCCAGTATAAAAGGAATCATATTAAGTATCACTTGCCATTGCCCTTTCCTGTGTAGCCAGTTTCTCTATCACAAACATTGTGTAGAAAGTCAGGAATTGCACAGAGTCAATTTGTTAAATTATCCTAACCCAAATAGATAAAATTTTTTGGCACAGATAATTTATCTTGTGATTTACCTTTATAAAGAAATCATGTATATCTATCTTCAAATTGGCACAATATTTGTACAGATAATGTGTTATATCAATGTAAAAGAATGAATTAAAGAAAAGAGAATAGCAAAGAGGAAGGGAAGGAAAGAGTGAAGCAATTATAGGAAGCAAAAAATTCCATGCAAAATAATTGAGTAATTTTGGATGACTCATCACAATTAATGGATACACTTAGTTAGTATAAATTGTTTATTCCATGAAAGATGAACATGGCAAAGCAATCCATTTTCCCTCAGAGAAGTATAATTTAAACTATATAAAATAAATGAAAAAATATCAATTTAAATAGTGTTACTATAGCTATGATGTAATTCCATGACCAAAAGCCAGTTGGGGAAAAAATGGTTTATTTGGATTATATTTCCAAATCAGTGATAAATATCAAAGGAAGTCAGGACAGGAACTCAAACAGAACTGAAACCTGGAGACAGAAACAGATATAGAGGCAATGGAGGAATGAGGGTTACTGACTTGATTCTCATGCCTTGTTCAGTCATTTTTATTGTAGAATCAAGACCACTAGTCCAGGGATGTCCCCACCCACATGAGATGGATTATACCTCATCAATCACTACACTAATTACAAAATTGCCATACATGCTTACAGATAGCCAGAGTTTATATAGTTACGTTCTCAACTGAAGGTCACTTCTTTCTGATGACTATTATAGCTTGGGCTGAGTTGTTATTAAGCTAGCCAGTGCACAGTATGTCAGGATTTTATACAGTCAGAAAGAGCAGAAATTATTTATTTGTAGTGATACTAGAACATTATGTACAAATGTACATAAATGAAAAGACCATGTCTGTTAAGACAAATTGAAAGATAGAGAGTGCTAGTTATAAAAATAGCTGAAGTTTGCAATATTAAAAATATTAATTGTAATATTAAAAATAATAAGTTGCTAAAATTTAAACCTTAAAATATCATTTTGATGATATGGTTTAGAAAACTTAAACACCCAACTTAATAAAGGAAAAAACAAATTTAAAAAATAAAATTCATGCATTTTACCTAAAAGGCTTGATTTGGGAGTCAGATGGAGAAAGCATGTAATCCTATTTAGCACCACTTGAGTTATAATAAACCATGTGCATGTTTTAAAAAAAAACAAAGTCAAATCTAAATGAACTATGAGTGTAAATGCACATATTATTTGATTGACACTAACATTTATGATGTTTTCCTGTGGGAATATTCCTATGACCCTCATACTCAGGTACCATCATTATGCTGAAAACATAAAGTTCCTAAGGCAAAATTTTGCTTTCTTTAATTCAGCAGCATACAAAGAATGATTATGAAGGCTTCACGACATAATTTTGCTACTTTTTCAAAGCTTCCTACTGAGGAAAGTGTGAAAACTTTTAAAGGTCATTATATAAATATTCTTCAATTACTTATTTAAATTATACCATTAGTGATGAATACATTTCTCAAGCATTATATAACAGCAAATTTCATCTTGTAATTGCTAATTAGTTCAGTAGTCAAAAGCAGGTAGCTTTTATTTGACTCATGATTCTCTAATTTGCTATGACACATATTATGTATGTCTATATTCTCACATTTCTATTTTAGCCTCTTTATTTTCTTTATTATACATCTCTCTTCTCCATATCTCTCATATTCCTTTGGAGGATTAAGTCTTTTATAAAGGTTTGAAATATGACATATTAGAAAGTTAACTTTATATATTTTAATATATGATTGCTTGTTTCACTATTTAACCCCAAGTGTTGATTTAGAGATAAAAATATACATTTTTACTGTTAATCAGTGTTTATGAATTTTTATAGCACTGGTCTGTTGCTTCATTTTAGCTCATTTTTTCCAAAAAAAGACCAAAATTTTTATTTTCATTGAAAATGATTTTTCTTATTGAATACAATATATTATAACTACAGTTTCTCCCCCCTCTAATCCCAAATACTCCCACTTCCTCTATACCACAGACCTCTCACCCTCCATTTCAAGGGACAGCCATCAAACATGACAAAACAAAATTCAATAAGTCTACTTTAAAACCCTTACATCAAGGCAACCTAATAGAAAGAAAAGTGTCCCAAGAGCAGTCAAAAGAGTTGGAAATCTACACCATGCAGTTAACAGTCTCTCAAAAACATCAAGCTAACACCCATGCCATATATGCAGGGGACATGGTGGGACCGTTTCTGGCTCCAGGCTTGCTGCCTCAGTCTCTATGACCTTATATGTACATAGCACCTTGCTAAATTGATTCAGTGGGCCATCCTTTCCTAGAGTACTCCATAACCTTTGACTCCTATAAACCTTCCTCTTCTTCCTAGGGATTCTCCAAGGATGAGGCTTGGGATCTGACGGAGTTGTCTAATTTACACTGTCTCTACAAAATGCCTGACTGTGGGTCTCTCCACCTACTTTGTCTGCTAACATAGGAACCCTCTTTGATGATGACTTTGAGGAGAGATGGGTCAGTAGTTAAGAGCACTGACAACTCTTCCAGAGAACCTTGGTTCAATTCTCAGCACTCTTATTGCAGCTCATAACTGTCTTAAATCCAGGACCAGGAAAACTGACACTCTTCAGACATACTTGCAGAAAAAACACCAATGCACATAACATAAAAATAAATAAATCATCGCTCTTTTTGTGGGATTCCCTAGGCTTGTTTTAAGATATCTACTCACCCAGACTCTGAGTTTTATAGCCGTTTGATTGGAAAATATTTCATGTGATCTTAGGCATTTGAGAACTTGGTCCTTATGGGGTGATGGAGTTTGGGAAGTTTAGGTGGTGCAGTCACACAGGAAGAAGTACTTACCTGGGAATGGGCTTTGAGGTAAAAGTCCATTGACACTCTGGAGTCACTCTTTAGTTTGTGCTTCTGATTAAGATGAGTTGAGTTCCTTGCTTCCTGCTTTTTCTGCCATTCCCAAAACTGTGCATATCTGCTGCTTTCAGCCATGTTACTCCTACTTGATGGACTCTTATCCTTCTGGAACCATGAGCCCAAATACATTATACAGTCTGTAAGTTGCTTTGATCATGGTGTTTTATCATAAAAATGGAAATGTAATAAAATTAATACATTGCCTTTTTCTCTTAAAAATCCTTTATATTAATATCTAAATGTATATACTGTCCATCAATTTTTCCTTCTCATTTAAATGTTTCAATTGTTTTACTTTTTAATATATGCATGTATAATTTCTGTGTATTTTACATAAATATGTAGCTACATATATGTATAGATTTTTATTTGCTAATTTTACTTTCTGCAATCTTTTTATTTTTAGTCTTGATTTTTATTGAGCATTTCTTTAATCTGTGACCTATTTACCCTATATTCTTTAGCGCTCATATTCATCTGCTAGGTGTGCAACCAAGCATAACCTCTTACATCAATAATCACTCAAGAAAATGTACCACAGGCTCTAAGGCAGACCAATCTGAAGGAGGCATTTTCTCACTTCCGGACTAATTCTATCTTGCGTCACTTTGAGACAAAGCTAGTCAGCACATCATCTTTACATTTTTTTAAACAAATAACTGAGGTAGTCATAATAAAAATATAAAACACATTTATTTTAGTTTCTAGAGTTCAAGACATTGGCACATCTTCTCTGGATCTTTCTTTTGAGACCATAAAGGAGTGAATATATCATGAGGGAATCCCATTCATCTTGATGCTGCTAATGAAGATGAAAAAGAGGAAGGAGGTAGGTCCATTAACCCTGGAAGGAAGGATGACACAGGATATACCAAGACCAAGCTCTCAGCATAAAGAAAATGTATTTGTCCCAGAGGGACAAAGGACCAGGAATAAGAGACAGGGGATAGAGAACTAAGAGAAGGGAAAAAAGGAAAGTTGGAAAAGATGTTGGCCCAGAGGGACAAAGGGCTGTCTGTGGGTATAGAGGAGACAGACATGGCCCTTAGGCAAATCTAAGTTGAGAAAAGAAAATGGGGAAACCCAGTGTTAGCATGAGGTATTATTCTTGGTTGGACATGTTATTTAGGGTGGCCAAATGTGGACTTTTGATTGCTGGATTTCAATACTTTAATAAGTGGTCCTTAGTGGTCAGCCTCTGGAACAGGAAGTGGCCAGATAAGGGAATAAACCTTGTTGGTTAACTTTAGGACTCTCGACAAACTGTTTAACAGTTGGAGGGAATGAGGGAGAAGGTAGAAGCAAAGTCTGTTGGAGTCATATTTGCCATGTTCAGGCTTGTTAAAACCCTCCAATCCCCCTCAAGAACATTCTCTGGTTGTCCTAAATGCTTCCTCTAGGATATATCTCTTAAACGTTTCTACCGAATCTCAATAATTTCAAAAAGGGAAGACACAGATTCAAAGTACAGAATTTCTCTTGCATCATCAACAAGCAAAATAACTGTTTCTTCTTATTTATATTAGCATAGGCTAAATTTTCCAAAGTATGCATCATTTGTCATCTGGTGGTAGGTGTTGATTAAGGAATGGAGATGTGAACACTGTTTACTCTTTATGTAGCTTTTCAACACGTCTTATTTTTATCCACAGTTTTCACCTCAGGCTTATGACAGATCATTAACACAAATTTTTGCTGAGGAGTTTGGTAAATGTGCATTTCCTATTCTCCTATCAGTGAATAGTCTATGTTTTAAAAACTCATTAGAATAAGTCATAATCTATTCTTCTAGATATTTTCCATAAATTATCAATAATTCCTTTGCTTGATTTTTTAAACTCTCTATCATTTTGTATTTCAGTTTTTTATGAATTTAAAAGTTTATGTTCCTATGACTTTTATGGAGTACTTCATAATTTAACAATAATCTTGTTTCAAGTTAGTTAAATGTGACTTAGCCTATGCTTTTCCTTATACAAAGAAAAACTGATTCTATTAAGATGCAGCTATTTTTCTAATAAATATTAAGATCTTTTAATAGCTGGACAATCTGCTATCATCATTATTCTAAATTTTTATTAATCTTTTTCATAAAATATATTTTGATCATATTTTACCCTTCCACTGACTTTTCTACCTCCATTTTCATTTTTTTTTGCAAAGGTAGAAATGCTGAAAACCAAAAATATTTTAGATTTTCTAAGTTTAAGAGTCACCCAAACTAACAGTATGCAGAAATCAGAGCAGCACTTATTGATATAAATGAGCATCTAACTTTGATATTGTATCATAAAGGTTAGTTTCCATTGCTCTCACATCATCCTGCTTTTCCTCCTTTGTGGGACCAGCCTTGACATAAATACCATTTGCCTGGGTAGATCAGAAAAAAATAGTGAAGGATATGAAGATGCAAATAAAAATAATAAAGCAGAAACATAGGTAGACTGGGAGGGAGTCCCAGTGAATACTGAAAACTGCCCACCTTTAATTTCCATACACTCTTATACCCCAATACAAAAGGGGGAAGGAGGCAACCAAAGATTTCATGATACAAAGGACAACTCCAACAGTCAATTACTGCAACACATTGAGACATCAAGTCATTAGCTTTCTGTTGTTTAGGCAGTGATGCCACTCTTGATCAAGTATTCTGAAGCCAGCTGCTCCACAGGTTAAACCTCTAATTGCAAAGGAAAGAGCAGAAGTATGCTTGCATATCCTGATTGTCAGGTTGGAGCGGATCTAGTTGTATGAGCCATCTTAACAAAAGAAGAAAGTACACCAGGTGGTGGTGGCGGTGCATGCGTTTAATCCCACACTCGGGATTTTGTTTGGCTTAATCTTTATCAAATCTGCATGCGGTTTCTTTCATGGTGAGTTCAAATGTGCAGCTTCACTGTGGTATCTAACAAACACTGTCATTTGTCAACAACGCCCTGTATCTCTTAGGATCTTTCTGCTCCCCTCTTCTATAATAATTCCTGAACAAGCCAGACTGTGGTAGCACACTCCCTGAATGCGAGTACTCAGGAGGAAGAGGTAGATGGATATCCGTGAGTTTTATTATGAGAACTCTCAAGAATAATTAAAAGAGGCAATATAAGTCAGTGCTCCAGCATCAGGACTGTTGTCAACAAGCATAATGTGATTTCCTGTTATTCACTTTTGCAATTAATCTATTTACATACACAGTTTTGTGTTGCATGATTTTATTTCACTGATTAATGATCATTGGTTATGTAATATGTGTATTTTAAAGTTGATTTGATATAGTAAAATCCCAACCAAAATACTAAAATGCATACATAACTTGACAATTAGATCTCCTTTTCACAATATTTTTGGCAGTCTTTCTCATGGTTAAAGTTTTAAATTCAGGACAGGGCTGATGTTATGAAACAAATTATTATTTAGGAAAAATTTTATAAATTGCTGATAGCTAACTTGAAGTGTTAGTGAATTTCAACATCTCGGTCCCAGTGCTTTGTAGTCAGTCAGGTGGATCTGCTTTTTATAAATGTAGCTTTTTGGCTAGTAATATTTTCCAACTTAAAAAAATAATTTATTTTTTGTTGTCCAAGGTTTCTGTCCTGCCCAATCTTGCAGCCATTATGTCCCAAAGAAATCACACAGAGGTCTACATTAATTACAAACTGATTGGCCTAGTATCTCAGGCTTCTTACTAACTCTTATAACTTATATTAGCCTGAAATATTTGTCTGTGGCTTGGTACCTTTTTTGGTTAGGCAGTCACATCTTGCTTGCTCTGTGTCTAGCTTCCTTTCACTCTGGGTGACTCTTCCCAGAATTCTCATTGCCCATCCTCTACTTCCTGCCTGGTTGCCCTGCATATACTTCCTACCTGGCTACTGGCTAATCACTGTTTATTTAAAATACAAGTGACAGGGTACAGACCATTTTTCCACAGCAAATTTTCAAAGCAAAAATGTCATAACAAATTTAAATAATACTCATTGACTTTAAATATGGAAAGCTTTTTGTATTTTTTCAACCATGTAGTGTTTGATAACAATAAAAAGACTTCTATAGAAATTTTGCTGTACCTATAGATCAGTGTCTCACTCAGCCTGTGCCAGAGAAGTTTCCTCATTCAGTATATTGGAACTATTGCAGAGATACATAATTGGACAAAGAGAAGAGAACAAGAGATCATAGAATACCTAGTACTAAATAAAATGTCTAAATCAAATCGGGGATTGGGAAATTCTGTGAAAGAAGACCCTGAAAGATTTAATGAGAATAGAAGACACCCAGGAACTTGCCTCCCAGACACAACAAAACTGACACACATACAAACTCAGAGACTGTGTGGCAGCAGGCAATGAGCCTGTACAGGTTCATACCAGTTAGGCATGTTAGCGCTGAGACAGTAAGCTGGGCATAGGCTCCCATTCTAACCCAGAAGTTATCACTACACTGACAACCACTTGCAAAGAAAAGCTAATTTTCTCCAGTGGAGTTTACTGGGTATCTAAACTTCTTGTAAGAGAAGACCCATTATCAGCCTCAGATGGTCAACACAAAAACAAACTCAATGCCTTTTTTTTACTCACAATGCTTATTTAGGCCCCCTTTTCTTTTCTTTTCTTTTCTTTCCTTCCTCCTCCTTTTTATTTACTCTAGTTGTCTTTTGCTAGTCTATTACAATTTGTATTTTTATGTTTTTATGGTGTGTTTGTTGTTAGTGCTTCTCAAGGTTTTTTTTCAGTTTTTTTTCTTTTTGTTGGTTTTCTTTGCTCTGCACTGGTTTGTTTTTTAATTGGCCTTGTGTTTTATAAAGAGAGAGAAAGAAAGCTTAGAGTTGAATAAGTGGCCAGGTGGGAAGAAACTAGAGAAGACTGAGGAAGGGAAAACTTGATCGAATTACAATGTATGAAAAAAATAAATCAGTAACAAAAACTGTGTAGTGTCTGTTTTGTTATATGAAAGTTTATTTTGATGTTATCAAACATATAGAGTTTTCATAATATTGGACCTGGACAAAGAAATGTATCTGGAAGTGTGAGAAGAATAAATTTCTTCATTGACTCAATTTTATTTCTCATTTTCAGAACTTTGATCTCTTTAGAGTTTAGATTTGTAACTTGTATGAGTTTAGAATTTCATTTTCTTAACTCAGTTGTCAGTTTCTTCAACTATTATTTTAACCAGCCTGCATTTGCTTATGCCTTTGTTTATTTTATACTAGTTTTTAAATACACATTTACCTATTTCTGTATATTATACATTTATCTCAATTTTATATTCATGTCACAATGTAATAATAATTTATTTATGAGCATGGAATCCCCAAGAGAGGTTTCAGAATTTACACCCCTTTCTCATAACCCACTGTCTAATGATTAGCATGTTTACGACCTCACTTTGTCGTTCTTTCCACATTTCTAGAATCTAATTGAACTTACGAAGTTGGACAATCATGAGGGCCAGTGAGCTGATTTTTATAAAACAAGTCTTTGGAATAAGTCAATTCAATACATGTGTATTTGCTAAAACCAAACTGAAGGATTGGAGAAGAAAATCATCTATTTTTATTATTTTTCAATATTTTAATTGCTGGTATTGAAGTATTTTGCACCATTCAGTGCTGTGATTCCTCAATCAAACTTTCCTTGGTGTCCTGTATTTATATGATATCCAAGATGATGATCACTAGAATCTCTGCATCCAATGTTCGTGGTTGCTTGTATGTTATGACATTTTGTGTTAGAATAAGTTGGCATCACAGCTATAT
>LOJH01010821.1:9983-27067 GCA_001685095.1 Ellobius talpinus
TATATATATATATATATATATATATATATATATATATATATATATATATGAACATCTACCAGGCTGCTGAAGCATAAGAGGGATCAAGAGCCCTCTGCAGTCAGACTAGGAGCGCCAAGATTGAACAATTGGAACCGACTATCTTTCCACGCACGGATGGAAAAAAGTAAAATTGCTGTAAATTAGAGCAAAACTCTCAAGAAGAGAAAAGGGGAAAATTCACCAAAGTTTGGAAATTGAATGAATTGAACTTCCTAATAGAAAACCAAGATGATCACACACACACACACACGTGTTATTCTGCATCCAGAATTCCACACATCCCCGAGAAAAGGAGAATATAGACTCTCCATTTGCTCTGTGCCTGTAAATGCAACTGGTTTGAGAGCAGAGCACAAAGCATTCAGAGGGCACATGTGGTTTTATCTCCATGTGTGTGTTTTGGATAAACAGAAACTGCATAGATTAGATGGTTCCATCATGACTCTAACAGTGGCACATTTCACCAGGAGGACGAATTTAAAGGTGGTGCCTTGATGTCACACAGAAGTGGTTCCCTTAAGAACATGGTAAATTTAACTTTCTTTGGTTCAAAGCCCAGCTGTTCTCCTTGCTCCCCACTGATGTGACTACAGCAATTTTCTTTTATCCGCTTTCTCAATGACTTGCCATTAAACACCTACAACTCATTTTACTGCTGCAGTTTGGTGCCAGTGACACCCAAATGGGATGGGGCAGAGAAAAGGAGACAAGGAGAGAATAGACACAGGGAAAGATGGGCTCAACTCCTGGACTGTACCATTGCTTTCTTGAGTCCGGCCGGCATCGTGGGCTACAAATGAAAAACTATATGGGGGAATTTATAGGGGCAGAGAAACAGTTAAAATGACCCAATTGCTTTTCATTCAAATTAGATTTTGGGGCAGGATGGTGGTGTTGGTGGATAGGGCAGGAAACAAAAAGACACAATAAAAAGTCTCCTGCGCCTGGGTAACAAAGGGTGAAAACAGCCCCTCAAAGTCGGGAGGCCTGAATGGGTGGATGTGGATGCTACCCTGGCCATTGTTTGGAAGGGAGGCAGCTTGGGCACAGCAAGGCTACCTTTCTCCCACCCTAGAATCCAGTTTTAAATAGACGATGTTTACTCAAAGGGTCTTTTCCTGATAGGAAAGATAAACCCACAGTTTATAAATATCCCTGCTTTATTCAAACAGTATATTTAACTTTAATTACTTAGAGCTTAAGGTGGTTTTTGTTCATTCTTCTCTTTCTCAATTCCACACCATGGCTCTGATTTGCTCCTTATCAAAGGTTTGCGCATTTTTAAAATGCTGTCAAGCATCAAAATTAAATGCTCCAGAGCACTAATGATATCCTTGTGATTAAGGGTTTTGCATCTCGGAGATGCTAAGGACTCTGGAGCTAATATTAATTGCTTTCTCCCACATTCAAGGAGAGAAAAGCATTTCTCTCCTTGGGCTTGGCAATATCTATGGCTTCAGGAACTAACTGCCAAGCAGTTCCTATAGGCTCGGTTTTTTAGTACTAGTATTTTTACAGTGTTTAATAGTACCAAAAGCTTCTCACACGTGTGATGTTTATTATAGTCAATCAGTTGGATTTCCTTTGCTGCTTTGCTCCCCAGTAAAATCATTAGAAAACTCGGTCACCTCAGGATCCACTGTGTAAGAGCCTTACCCTGCTCCCCAAAGATCGGAAGTTGTCAATTTCCTACTCCACGTGAGCACATTACAGTATTGAAACTAAGCAGCTGGGCTTGTGGTGCTCATCTGTAATCTGGAGGCATGGGGGGAGTGGGGGGCAGGGGGGTCGAGGCAGGAAGACTGCCCTGAGTTCAAGGCCATCCTGAGCTTAATAGTTTCAGACCAGACTGAGTTATAGTGTGAGTTCTTATCTCAAAAGCAAAGACCACAACCATCCAAAATTAAAAAAAAATTAATGACAACTAAGCAAAAGGTACAGAAAAACAAAAGCTTTTGTTTTTCATTGACAAAGAAAGATGCAGCTAAAATTTCAGCCAAAATCTTCAGATGAGTCTGAATGAAATGACATTCATTTAAATTTAAATATGGATGGATCCATATGGATCAATTTTAAACTTTGCAATATTGGAAGACTGCATGTTTTCCAGACAGTGATTTTTCTAGGGCAGCACGTATTTTCAACAAACACTCCAGCGCAAGTGCAAAATGCGAATGTTGACTGAAGGGCACAACTGAGCCATGCGCTTCCAAGGACTGTGAGAATCTGGCTTTTGGAATATTATAATGCTTCCATGTAAGTGGTCAGACTTTGCGAGCTTTCTGTCAGTATTTTCGGCTTACTGTGGAATCAAGACTTTATAAAGTTGTCTCCTCACCTAGCCCCAAGAGGTGGGCAGCAAGTTATTTTCAACGGACTCTTTACAGAGAGCCATGGATAAAGTTCTAAGTCACTGGACGTGATGCTCTTAACTTTCACAGTGCTTGTGTGCCGCAGTGGGAAGTGTAGAGATGCACTCCCTTCAGTTACTGACCAGAGATGTGAGTTCCCTTTACCCAAAGAGCTGTTTCAAAGATGGAGCTGCTCAGCCGAAACCACATTCCTAGACTTCTTTGTATTCAAGCATGATCATATGACTGAGTCTGAGGCTATGGAATTTGGCTGAAGTAATTACTTATTTTCTAGACTCACTCATGAATATCTCCCTTGTGACTTGCCATTCTCTCTCATCTGTAATCTGCCAGCAGGGGGCTGATGCCAACCCTGGCCTATCCTGGAGGCCCCATGCCAACTCTCCCCCCATCACCACCAAATGAATGTGACTTCAGTAAGAAATTACGTTTTATTTCAATAACCCACTTGTGGACACTGAGGGTTAGAGCAGGTGCCCACTGGAGTGAAGTGGGGTCATTTAGCCAAAAATGCATTTTCATAACAATGAACTCAAATGAAGTGTGGTGTACTGTGGCCAATAGAAGATTGATCTGTGGTCTGAAGCTGCCAGAATGGTGTCCAGGTTTCTTCTAGTTCCTGGCTATGGATGATGGCAGATCCCCAGTCATTTGTGAGGACCTGGAACATGCTATCCTGAGGTGAGGCAGGGCCAGAGGCTGCAGGGGCCCAAGTCACAGCCATGCGGCTTCTTCCAGTGGGCTCAGCAAAATGACAAAATACTGGGCCAAGGAATTCGGCTGAGCTTCTATTCATGTGAAATGGGAAACACAGCGGCCTTAGATGGCTTTTCTCTTTAGGAAAGAGGTAATTTAGTCTCCATTGCACAATTAACAGCTTACACAGTTGAAGTGTTGGGCCCATGTGGGTAAGAGCTGGGCAGAGATGTAAGTGAAAGGATGCTGTCTGCCTTCACTGCAGGCCACTTACACACACACACACACACACACACACACACACACTCACATCTTTCTACCCTTAACTACCCCTTGAAGTAGTTATTTTATATCGCTCTTTTGTTTCAGATTCAGGAACTCCAGCAATGAGAAATTAAAGAATTTAACCAAAGCTATAAAACAGGTTAAAACCCAAGGCCACCTGACTAAAAGCAGAGGATCCTCCCTCCACACCACGTCTGCAGTGACACGTACAATGAACCCACATAAGGCAACAGTGGGCCCAGCTTTATTCTAAATGTCTGGTATGAATTAATTCATACCAACCTCATGAAACAGGCACTGCTATTATCCTATCTTATAGATGAGGAGAATATGGGACAAATAGTTTAACTTGCCTCAGGATAAGGCTGTACCTGGTGAATTTCAAAGCCAGGCACTAAGACCCACCAGGCAATAGAAAGCTTTGCATTTCCTTTCCATTAGGGTTTGAATGGGGAAAAAAATGTCCTCCACCCACTCATGGGGAACATTTGCTCCCCAATGGTGGTACCACTTGAGAAAGATATAGAAACTTTGTTACTGAGGCCAACCTGTCAAAAGTGGGTTTCTGGGGTCAGGTCTTGAAGGTCGTTCTGGTTGTCCTGGAACTCTCTCTGCAGACCAGGTTGTCCTCAGACTTGGACATCCACCAGCCTCTGCCTCCTGAATGCTGTGGTTAAAGGCCTGTCCTACCATGCCCATCCACTGGACAGAAATTGTACACTTAGTTAGCTTTCGCTAACTTTCCTTTTCATAGTAACAGCAGCAACCACCATGAAGTCTGTCTTCCCAGCGTCACTGGGCATCAGATACAGGGCTTCCTACGCAGGGTGCCCGAGCCCCCGAAAGTCATCAGATATGGCCTCTGCTCACACTCAAATCCCAAAGTTTCTAATGCTCAATCCCTCATAGTGAACAAACACAAAAAAACTGAGATAAAAATAAAACAAAATCACAATACAATAGAAAATCAAATAAAATATAAAAATAATAGCAGCTGGAGTTAGGAGAGGTAAGAGGAACATGGGAAGCATTTGAAAGATTTACAGTATTCTATTGTTCCATGCTTGGTCCAGGTGATGGTCAAACAGGTGTTTGTTTTGAAACAATTCAGTGGCTATATGTTAGAGTACTGTCGGCTTTTCTATATTTATGTATATAGTTTTCATGACAAAGAAATCATAAAACAAATATTAAGGTTTTCAAAGTGTACAAACAGTGAATTACTGCAATCAGCAGTGGAAAGACTCATCCAAAATCCTTAGTAAACTTCCCAGGGTCAGGAAAAACTCAAATGCATCAAGAAAGAGGCAAATTTTTGCAGAGTAGAGCTTCAGTGGCTCTTGGTGATGAAGAAAATGGCATTATCATTTCACTTTTAACAAGACACTATTTTAAAGTCCCACCACGGGACTGGCCCTAGGATCACCCATGACAGCACACAGGGAAACCTACCTGGGAGGTCGCCTGCACTTTGCTCTGCTCCAGGATCCTTATGCATGCACTGAGCATGTCTGCTGATGTTCTTATTTTCTGTATGCTTCTTAAGAGATCTGTTGGTGCATTCTGATGGGTATAGGGCAACACTTGCCAACAGAAACACCACAAGACTCCATGCGTGGACTTCCCGCTAAGTCAGAATGCCAGTTTGAGGCAAGAGGAAGACAAGCCTTCCCCCTTGGGGCTCATTTATAGGAATTGGTCTGAGCAAGACAAAGGTATTAAAATAAGGACGCAGTAAATCTGGCCACAGTCAAACAGCATCATTTCCCCCTCATCTAGATGCTTCGAGTGAGATGGACGTTGATGCTGAGCTTCCATAGATTAAAGAATTACTGAGTATTTCAACTGATCTGTTTATGATTTGGATAGAGACCCTCTTGTCAAAGCCAGGTCCTCCGTGACCCATGATGCCCTCCAATATTTATTTGGAATATGTAAGGAAAACGTCTTGTACTGAGCAGCCAAGCGAGGGAAGAATCAGCTGCTACACACCAAGAAGCTATCCCTTCAGCTGCCAGCCCACTGGAGAGCGAGCTCTGTGCCTCCCAGGGCAGCAAAATGAAAAGCTAGACCATGGGCTGCGGGTTCGCTTTGTTTCCCAGACAGCTGCTAATCAGCCCGACAATGCCGCAACATTTAGCTTTCTGACATCCTGAGCGTCTTGACTGGTCCTCAATTAAACAGGTTTTAATCACCGAACCTCTAAACGCCAACATGATAGATGTGCCCAGTAAATCTTCGCTCCTGTCTTCTGCTTCCCACACTCAAATTTCCACATTTATACATACAGAAAACTTGAAAGCCTGCCCCAGAAACTGACCAATAGAGTCCTGCTCATTCATTCCTGTGTGCTACTCTCTATTTCTTACCTCTGTAAACCTTTCCATAGAGGTAAGGCATCTAACATTTGCCAAATGAGCCTGTCAGTTTCAATAAATAGATCGGCGACTGTTGTCTTTCTCATTTTTTTTAAAGTATGATAACTAATTCAGAAAGAGTTGTGGTTTTGCCATTTGCTAAAGAGATATTTGAGTCATCTGTGAAGAAGAAGGAAAAGGAGAAGAAGGCCAGTAGATAAACCAGAAAATCTCCAGTCTTACTAATATTAATAGCCTTAGGCCAATACCCGAACAAAAGCTGCTAATGATGTTTCATTCTGGATTCAAGTACTTGTAACAGGAGAATCAGTGTTGGTTGAATCTCCTTTAATTCTATTCTTTGATATTCTATTTTTTTTTTTGAGATAGGCCTCATATAGCCCAGGCTGGCCTCAAGCTTGCTCTGAGAGAAATGACTGTGAATCCCTGACTTTTCTGCTTCCAGCTCCTCAGTGCTGGAACTGTTGTTGTATACACCACTGTGCCCAGATAATGCTTTGAAATCTGCTGAACAAGAATCACTTATAACTATTGTTAACAATAAAATAACTGGTCATCAACCCTAAAAAATGTACCAGTTTTCATAAATGGTATGCAACCTTACAGGAAAACCAGAAAGAGAAGCTCAAAGACAAGAGGCATCAGCCATTCTGAGTTCCAGGGAAAATTTGAAAATTAGATTTCTATTTCCTATCTCTTGGGTTAATGGGGCCCATGAGAGACAGATGCAATGTTTACAAGGTACTGGGGGGTGCCTACTCAGGGCTTTCATTCTCTTGACTTTAAAGGGAGACTGAATGTATCATGAGCCACTCCTTCATCATAGCTGTCTCAGAGATGGCCCACTGTCTTCCAAGTGGAAACACTAGGAAGTCAATTAGTGTCAGTTATGATGTGAACACCTGTAGGCAAAGACCTGGACTGAGACCAATCCCATTAACATAGTCACTCATGGCTGCCAAATGGTCACACTTTGGATCACTTAAGATGTTATCCACATTCAAAAAGGTGACCCAAAGTCAGAAAGGTCCAGAGTCCCATTAGTCATCTTCGAGGCCATCCAATTCCCCATCCCATATATATATATACATATATATGTATATATATGTATATATATATGATTTATATATCTGGAATGGGGAACCTACTTTTTAATGGTCATTTTAAGAGATCACACAGGCTACTCACAAAAGTCAGGGTTATTATAAACTGAGAATTTGAGTCCCTTTACCTAAACTTCTAAGCTCTATTTTTTTTACACAAATCTCTCTCATTGCAGTTGAAGTACATTGTCTGAAGACATAAACTTCAGATAGCACTATTTGGGAAAGAATGAAGTAAAACACAAAATTATAGGACAAAGAGTATTACGGCACCCTACTGTCTTAGCAAAGATGCTGGTGAGTCTTTTCTTGCCAAATCGATGTGTTCTCTGCTATGTGGAAGCTTTCCAAGCCCAAATGTCACTTGGCTTGCAGAACCATGGGGCTGAAAAAAAAATGATTCTGGATAATAAAGTGGAAATGAGGGACAAGGAGAACAACAGAATGAACACCAGGTTCATTCTCTTGAACATTCTGAGATGTCAAATCTTGTTTAGTTTAGTTTAGTTTTAGTTCTTTGAGATAGGGTTTCTCTGTGTAGTCCTGGCCGTCCTGAAACTCACTTTATAGGCCAGACTGACCTCAGACTCACAGACATCTGCCTGCCTCTGCCTGCCTCAAGGGTGCACCACCATAGCCTGGTGAGATGTCAAATCTTAATTCCGCGTTGATTCCGCACTATGGAAGTATAGGGAGGTTCTAAACACAAGGGATCAAATACTTACGGAACAAAAGCTGTGAACCAGGCCTCCACTTTACATGCAACTGTCTCTCCTGCTGGGGTAGACAGGGAACAGTGAAAGCACCGTAGGCAGAGACAGAAGCCTTTGGTTTAGATTATAAACAGCTCCTTTTGAAAATGGTTCCTCTGTATGGCCACCATATGCGATGCTCTCAAAAACCGTGGCCACGGAATGATCTTTTAGTGATCCTCACATCTGAAACTTTATCTTTTGGACAAGTCTCTTAAAAGGCTCTATTACAGGTTAGCAACAGAAGAGTCCTTTATGAGAGGGGATTTTAAGCTTGAGAATTGGCAACCACAGAATTTTTCTTTTTTTAATTTTTGGGGTATCAGCCAGAAACAGAATTATGTGTGCCAGATAGTTTAAAATGCAGTATAAGCTCAGAGCGGAAACAACTGAGCCATTAAAATTTAAAATGTTATTAAGGCCAATAGATATCTTCAACTTGATCAGTGCTTAAGTATTCAAGATGACTTCTGTAGTCATAAAATATAACAAAGAATGCATTAGGAAAGTCATAACTGTTTGGGACTTTTTTTAAAAAAAAATAAGGGGGTTACAACACCCTCTCTTTAAATACAATTTGCTGAAGTGTGAAATTTCCTAGCCCCAGCTCCACCCAGGAGTGAATCCCTCAGTGCTGGAGGAACAACATCCCACCTAGAGATCCTCCCCCAGCATGGTCACTAGGAAACACATAAGGCCCAGCTCCAGTGTGCTGTGGCGGTTATTTTGCATGGGTTCTGAGTCAGAGGAGGAAGAGAAAAATACACTGTGTGAAAGAGGAGCTCCAGTTCAAGCAGACTTTAAGAAATTAGCACTAATATTTCAGGGACTTCTCCAAATTTTTCTATACTGGGAAGACTTCCTAATTGCATTGTCTTGGGCTCTTACTCAGTCAATTTTTCTGTGGTGGATTAAGTTTCAAATGAAAGGTGTAAACACCATTATGGCTTTAAAATTCTTCGTCCATTCTTTCTGCTAACCAGAAGCCATTCTTCTTTTACCTTCCGCTGCCTAGGGTTCTATTGCTTGTTCTAGTTTTTGGTGAAAATGAAGCATCAGGGACTCCCCATATTCTACAGTGATAACTAACCCTCCATTTTACCTGCGAAGAAATGAGTGGATGGAGTGACACCCCCACTCCATACAGCATTGGAAGAACACTTCCTAGGGAGCCCCTTCAAACCTGGCTCTCCTGTGAACCCTAATAAGCTCATGGTGGGTTCACTGGGCTCCAGCACAATCGAGGACTGCATTCTACACCAGCAACACATGGGGGATCAGTAATTTTCAGAGCTCAAAAATAGTCCTTGGCTACCTTAGTGAGGTCAGAGACTGCCTGAGTAAGCCTTCTGCTACTAGCAGGTTTTAGAGCCTGGCTTATTTCTATGCCCTTAGCTTTGGTAAGGGAAGGAGAAAGAAGCCGCATTTCCAACTACCTTACTTTATTATGCCCCAAATACAGAATCACTGCCCCCCCAAAAAAAGTTGATCCCAACAGAAGGTGGCAGATTTACTGCTTGCAGTATGTTATCTAGACAAACACAAACTCTCCAAGGAGCTGTCATGAGGCTGTCCCTTTACAGTGTCTGTTCTATCAGGTGGATCTTACACAAGCATGTTGCATACTGGGAGCCTGCTGATGGCAAATCCTTATTTAGCTCTTAGTTGAGATCCTTGAGTGCTGGTTGCATATGCCACAAACCAAAGATTCCTGTGAGATCTTCTTGAAAACATCAATTCTGCGGCTCTCATCCAAAAAGGTGTTTTTTGAAAGTGTGCCTCAAACTGCCCGAGAAAATTTCTCCATCTATGGTATCGTTTGGGAACTGCGGAACAAAAACAGTTGTTACACATTTCCTTTTCTTTCTGACTCAAATCTTTCACTCGAGAGAGATAGCAAAATAGCATAACCGTGTCAAGGCACTGTAACTTTCCGCATGACATATTGAGAGGTTACTGTTTAGTAAGTGGCCCCTATGCTTCGTTAAAGCAAAACAAAATATGGGCTCAGTAGAGAACTACAGTGCAAGCCTTAGCAATTAATCCATCAGATAAAGGATTTTACGTTTAAATGGTTTGCCTGCTCTGTGTCTATACAGTACCAGTTTGAAGGCTGCTTATCCGGATTCTTGGCGGAAAGGAAGATGTTCCTCTTTAGTTAAGGGTATCACCCCATTTCACTAGTTTAAAAGAAATGGGACCCCCACCCCCACCCCACACCCACACAAAGATTCTCCAGCCAGAGTGAGAACTGGAAAGAGACTTCACACAGACCTGACAATTTAGCAGATCAGTTTGGGACTGAAGACCAAATAACAGCAGGTCAGTGGTGGGCGGGGCCACAGCTTTACTGCCCTTGCTTGGAGGTGCATATTGACCCCCTGTTGAAACTTCAGAACCCTGAGGAGTTTGCTGGAACTCTTTGTCCCTCTTCCCAAAGAGACACTGAATCAATTGCCTTTTTCTCCTTAGCACTATTACTTTGTCTCTTTAGTTAGTTTATTGAGGACGGGTGACCAGACCTGGATTGGGGCACACACAGGCTGTGTCCTTCAAGACAACAATACACTGGAGCAAAGTGTCACTGACATTTCTCCATGAAAGCCACCTCGTACATGAGACAAGCACACAAATGTGTGGCACTATCTTTCTTTTGCCATTATTGTACATCTGAGAAATCTGTCACTGTACTTTGGGCATAAGTCAAGAAGGAGAAAGAAGGTTCATATAGTGAGGGCATCGGAGCCAGGAGGACACCATGGAAAGGCTAATTAAACGAAAAGAAAAAGAAAGAAATGTTCTGGCCCTAAGGCTTGCTTCTCTGAACAAATTACAAACCTAAGACAATATCTTCTGGTCTACCTGAAGACCACATACAATGTTTTCCTGAACAGCCATACCATGACTCATCTTGGGGAGACATGGGCAAGGATTCCAATGAATCCCTGCAGACTTTAGATCTCAAAGCAGGGTTATTCCTGACTATTTAGAGACATCAGCAGGGCTTTAATGTAAGCTTTGATAAAGTTTCGCTGCATCTTTTCATTGACCGGACTCTGGAGTCTCCTTTGGCCACTCAGAGGAGAAAGGGATTAATTTTGCTAGTTGGAAGGAGACCCAGAGAGGACAGAAGCCCACCTAAAACCCACGTGAGCCCTGCACTCTTCAGTTTATCTTGGTCAGGTGTTTCTTTCTCAGATCCCTTGATGGCTTCTCCAGAGCACACAAGTTGGCAGTGGAGTCCAGTGGAACAAGCACAACATTGAGAAATGAGAAACAAAGCAGAAGCAGACTGCCAGGAGCGTGCACGAGAGTAGGTTTCCCATCTTGCTGATGAACATGTGTGTATATTTATGTAGGAGCAAAGCAAATGGAGCTAAGAAAAACAGTGCTCTCTGACTCAGGTGTATAAATAAAAACCAACGTCCATTTTTCAAGAATGAAATCTTTACCTCTCTAAACGAGAACTTTTACTTATACACAGTAATTACCACTGGCTGCTGTAGGTGTGCCATTTGTCTATGACTTTTAGTCAACCTTGAAGTTAGATAATTTAGTAGATTCCCTTGGAAGGCTTTCCTTTTTTCCTCTCACCAGGCCTTATGATACCAACTATGAATACGAGTCCAGAAATCCTGGTTTCCCAAACAAGAAAGCTTTATTTTATATAATTGCTCATGTACTTGATTTTAGAATCATAATAACGAATTAATGTGTAGGCTTCTTGATTACAGTGGAGGCAACAATAGTCTATGGAAATAAAATTGTTTCTGGTATTAAGTTTAAACCAATAATTTTTTCTTTAAAAAAATTGCACTGTGTGTTTTTCAAATACACATTTCTTAAGGACTATGAACTAAACCAGGGGTCTGTGGTTGGAGCAGAGCTGTTAATGAGAAAACCATAACCTGGCTTCTCTGAAGCCCATTGTATGCTTGGTCAAGCTTATAATTATCCAAGCAAGCAAAGGTCTCTCAAGTAGTCACCATTTTTGCACTCCTAACATTAAGCTCCAACAAGGAAGGATGCAGGATGCTCAGACAGCATGGACTCAGTGGGATTTCTTTACCATCTGAGTTCCTTGGGAGATCTCGCTAGTTCTGTCGGTTTTTTCCCACTCAAATTTTGCAGGGGTAAGGAAAGACAACACGATTTCCTGGAGATCAAAGCAAACAGGAAATCATCTCAGTGAGAGGATAACACTAACAACCAGAGTGTGTGATTATCTATGAGGCAGATTGATAAGGATATAGACTTTAAGGAGAACCAGGAGCCCTCACAATGGCTCAAAGAGGAAAGACACTTGCTGGCCAAGACTGGGATTCGATACCTGGAACTCTTATATAAAGGTGGAAGGAAAACACTGACGCCACAAAGTTGTCCTTTGACTGTGGCATGTGCCCACGTATATATATATCACACGTGCGCGTGCACACACACACAGAATAATAAAAAAACCAAAAAATTATATTTTAAAAGCTGAAGAGAACCCGTGCACATCAACATCATGAGAGAAACCCACACATACATATCATGCATGCACGCGCACACACAATAACAAAATAAAAATATTGAAAATAATTTTAAAAGTTGAAGAGAATCCGTGCACACCAACATTGTGAAAAGCACATCCCTACACATTTCAGTCTGAACATCAGCGGGGAAAGATTTGCAGTGGAAGGAAGCAAAGGCATGTTTGAAATCATAATTACTTTGGTTAATTTTTTTAACACAATCAAAACATGTTACAAATAATGTGTCTTGCCAAATGCAAACTGTTTCATATGGATTAACCGGAGTGCTAAGCCACCACATCCTTCCCCCGAAACACAGTTTCCCACAGTGGCATGGCCATTTCAACATCTTAACCTCCGTTTTGACTACTTCCCTTTCTTGATGTAGTATGCCAGAGCAGAGACCAGTGTAAAAAATAAATGTAAAGCCAGAGAGCTAATTGCATTTTTGCTGCCGGTCATTCGCTCTGCCAGCTACCCCAGCCATGCTTCCGCAGTCAGAAAGCCCTCCTACACAACATGTGAAAAAAATGACTGGCCTTGTGTTCCAATAAAACTTTATTCATAGATGCCAGAATCTGAATCCTACAAGTCTGAATGAAAGCTAACTATTCCTCATCTTTTAATTGTCTTTGACCCTTTAGAAATACGAAAGTCATTCTTTATAGGTTGTTCGAGGGTAGGAGAAGTAGAATACTGAAAACAGCTAACATTTGTGCTTTTCAAATATCACTAATTTGTTTTTTCTTCTTTTGCAAGCTTAAAGAAAACCTTGGTCCTGAGCCCACTTCATCTGAACGTTGGATTCCACCATAATTCTTAAAAGCAACAGGAATGTACCTTCTGCTGGTCCTTTGATCTCTCATCCTCCTCCTGGCTGACTCTAGTATGGCCTCTGCCTCTAACACCTAAGCAGTGGCCTGATTCATACTGAGCTATGACTTTGCCTTTCAGCACCTTTTGTAGTAGCCAAATTCTCCTGCTCCTCTTTTTGCCTTGAGCATACTACTGAAATGGTCCCCTTGTCTGACAATTGTATTCCCTTCAACCTTGTCACAATGTGACATAGCAAAACTAAGAACCTCCATTCCGGTCCCAAACTCTGTTTTTTTGGTTTTTTAATTTTACTGAGCCCTGCTTCCACCCCTTAAACACACAAAGCCCATCTCAGCTTCAGACCTCAGAAAGCCTGGCTCCTGTGTGCCTGGGGCACATCACCTCACTCAATTGCCCCAAGATTCTTTTCCTTCTCCCACAGCTCCCCTGAAGCTTCCTTCTGCTATCTAGAAGACAGGTAGCAATTATACCCAGTAGGGATGAGAATTCCCACTGTTCACCATTATCCCACTCAAATAACATAATGTGTCTAATTAAAAGATGGCAGAGAAAGAGAGAATGGGAACTTACCAGTTGAGTAATAACAGACAGTGTGCCTCTTGTACTTAATTATTTTCTTTTCTTTTCCCATTATTTTGAGTTTATTGAATGTATTACTGCTAGACAGAGTTAACCCACTTGTTTTTACTGTAAATAAAAGTTAGGTCAACAAGCATATTGGGTACCTACTGCTACATTTGGTACAACAGTGTTATGACAAAGTGTCAGGCCACTTTACTGGTGGCCTGGTGTTCTTCTAGAAGTTCCCTTATCCGTGCAATCAAAAACAATGCCAGTCTAACAAGCACTACCGGTTATGTGATGGCGGAGACACTGGGCAAGGTCTTCAGAGAGACACCGGCAGGCTCAAAACTGCCTGAGAACAGCAAAGATTAAATTATATTCTCAGCTCACACCAAGGAAACAGGGTACCTGGTTCGTGCACTACTACAACCGGACACAGCAATGCCACTTGGCTATGAATCCTTAGGAGATGGGCATTACTGTAAAGTCACACCTCTGTGGTAAAATTATGATGATAATTATGCTGAAACCCTTCAGAATTGCTTCCGACCTTGGAATCGCTCTCAACACCCACTTCTGAATGCTATCCTTGAGAGTCCAGACTCCAAAGTCATGGCTTTCGACTACATTCAAATTAATAGGAACCCATAGAAAGGGCTGAGACCGGCAGGCTTAGATAATCACACAATCTATAGACTATCTGAATGTTTCTGGACTGAGTAGTATATATATATATGTTTGTCCTTGAGATGCCATTGCTGCCAGAAAGGGTGTGGCCAGATCTTTCCCACCCTGTTACAATCAAATAAAAACCCAAAATGTACATTGGGGCTGGTGAGATGGCTTAGCAGGTAAAAGGGTTTATAGCCATCTATATCATGATGAAAGGACCTCCACATATGTGCCATCACGTGCACACTCATCCACATAGATGTGATATGTCATACATAAACAAACAAACAGCTAGGCCTTTAATCCCAGCACTTGGGAGGCAGAGACAGGCAGATCTCTGTGAGTTCAGTTCCAGGACAGCCAGGGCTACACAGAGAAACCTTACCTAGAAAAATCAATCAATAAATCAATCAATCAATAAACAAACAAGATACTCTTAAAAAATGATACCACAGTCAGTGGATGCAATTCAGGGTTAGTAGAGAAAACTCCTCACAAGGGTCAGATTAATAATGATTTAAGGCAAACAAGTACCTTTCCTTTTCAGTAAGATCTAGTCTCCGAGCTGACAAACCAAGCCTGAGGAGGTCTGGGGAAGCACAGTAAAAAAAAAAAACAAAAAACCGACAACAACATTTAACGCAGGCCGCTCCCACAGCATTTTAAGGAAAACTCACAATTCCGCTCCTTAGGCAGAAAACCTTGCTTCATTTACACAGCATTTCTCTCTTAGGAACACACCCTGTATTCATTTGCCTGAGATGGTCCACTTAAGTCAAAGTAAACTGAGAGAGAGCCTTCAAAAAAAAACAAATCACTCAGCAGTTTGCATATCCACTTTAAGACAATTTCCCAAACAAAAGGCAGAATAGCGGCCACAGGATGGAAGATACAGGAAGACAAGCCTCAATTTACTCCCTTTGCCTGCCCTGAAGAACAGGAAGTCTGGGAGGAGCTTCCCTACTCAGGCTTTATTTAATGTGATCCCCCACCTCCACCTCACCCCCACCTCCTTCAACACACCAGACATCTCCTTCAGCATTTGGAGAGACCGGGTACCCCAGGACAACGTTCACACCACATGCAGAAGGCTCACCCTTCAGCCTCAACAGGGCTTCCTTCCTGCAGGATCCATCAGCCCTCAGCCAGCCTACTGGGTGATGACCAGTGTTACCCCATTAAGCCCTTTTCCTCAGTCTCAAAGCTGGCACCCATCAATCAACTTATCAATAATCAGGTGCCAGACACCCCGATTTCCTTTGTCCTTTGTGTCAATTGTTTTTGAACCCAGAGGGGGAGAGGAAAAGGCTGTTACTCTATCTGGGTTCAAAGGGTTCACACATTCTTGGGAGGACACAGCCCACTCTCACTGCCTTCCATCAAAGCCCCTCTAAATCCAAACCTCTCACCTTTTTTTTCCCAACAATGGGAATAGGCCCAGCTGAATCCGTAAATACTACTGATTTCCTAATAATCTTAAGGAAAGGCGACTGTCTAAACTAAGATTTTCTCCTTGTTATCTAATACTTGCTTAAAAAATGCTACTTATGAGAAAAACAAAAAAAACAACAAACCATGAAAACACAACAAAGGTACAGAATGATTGTGAGGACTCTGGGTACTAAACGCTAATATATGTTAATTCCTCGTATTCCTTATAGAATAAGCCATCATTACCTATAAAGGTCCTTAAGGAAACTAATTTAATGGAATGATGGAACCAAATGCAATTAGAATATAATTGTGCATATGTAAATATGCTTAGGGGAGCTTCGACAGAGCTGATGACTGCTGCGTTCACCCAGGAATTCGGCCTCCATTATTAGTTCTTACCATTATGAAGAAAGGGTTTGTTAAGCATAGACAAACTAACTACCCAGTGAGTTTGAATCAGGGAACTTAAAAGTGTGGCAGAACTCAGAGTTAGCCCTGCACACACACGTAATTCTCTACTGAGCAAAACCACTTTCTGGTCGACCTCATAGGAGGTCTCCTTATTGAAAGATTTATTTTTAATTTTGAACAGCTTCCCAGCATCCACCTCCATGAAAATTAAAATAAAGAGATGAAATTTTGTCCTATTAAACAAGCCTCCCTGCAGGATTGCTCAACATGACAGGGAAAAAGACACCTCACTGTTCCAGAGGAATTACCTGTCCACTTTTCTGCTAGATCTAAAATAATCACAACAACGTTTTTCACAGAAGTTTTGACTCTTTCCTTCCTTTATAATAAAGTTCTTGCATGTGTTACTCGTGTGGAAGATTTTGAACATGCCTTCCCTGTGCTCTTGGATCTTTTGGCATAGCAAGGGCTGACATGTTTTGGCTAGAACCCTTAAGTGTATGAAGAATCATGGAAGTCTCTCCCTAAACCCTGTGGAGGTAGACACTATCCTCAGCCCATCTCCCAAGGGCTGCCCTCTCTGCCAGAGAATGACTTCAAACTTGACCCTGCACAGAGGTGGCCTTGAAAGGTCCAATCCTGGTGGTAAATTGGTTAAGAACACAAGGCTCCTGTTTGTCTGAGGTTCATGGAAAAGATGTAATGAAAGAGAGGGATTGAGGGTGTGGCCCCGTGGAAGAGGGGTCGTTAATGTGCAGGAAGGCCTGGATCCAATCCCCAGCACTGTGGGTGGGTGAGGATGAGGAGGAGTGAATTGAAAGACTGACCGGTCATAACCAGATTCTTCTAAGTGTGGATGTTACGGTTTTTGTCTCTTTAAGAGGCAAGCCACGCCCACTCCCGGCGACCCTGCCCTCCCCCGCCATCTTGGATCTCTGTCTGTTCTTTCTCTTGGAGCGCATGTGTCTCTCTATTGGGGCCCCTCCCTGTCTCTCTCTCTCTCTCTCTCTCTCTCTCTCTCTCT
>LOJH01010822.1:0-13556 GCA_001685095.1 Ellobius talpinus
TTTTGGGTCTGGGTTACCTCACTCAGAATAGTGTTTTCTATTTCTATCCATTTGTATGCAAAATTCAAGATGACATTATTTTTTTTACCACTGAGTAGTATTCTAATGCATATTCCACACTTTCTTTATCCATTCTTCCATTGGTGGGCATCTAGGTTGTTTCTTTTAATGACCATATGTTATTTTGAAGCCAAACACTCTGATATGTTGAACTCAAACACTCTGGCTCAATCATTTGAGCTAGGAATCTTTTTTCTGGTTCTTCAACTGTTTAGTATAATTTATTCTCTAGTCAATTAGAATGATATTGCAAAAAAACCTCAAACTCACACCGCAGAGAGAGAAAGAGAGGGGAGAGTGATAAAGGGTAAAGTTTTCAGCATCTTCTGCAATGTTGCCATTTGTCTAGCACATATCAGAAGTCAAATACATGCCAATCAATTTCTGTGTGACTTAGTCATTACGGCAAATCAAAGACCTGTTTTTGAAGCTGGTGCTCGCTGACGTCACAAGCATGCTATTGGCAATGCATCAAAAACGAAAGTAACTGTGGAAAACAAGGTGTTGTTATTGTGGATGCTCACCAGACAGTTTAGCTATGTGATAACGTTTGAGTGAACAGACTTTGTGTCAGTTGTCTGTTCGTTGCTGTGGAAAAGTACCAGGGATAAACAAGTTGCAGGAGGCAATGTTTCATTCGTCTCATGGTTTCAGAGTTTTCAATCCATGGTTATCTGACTGTGCTGCTTCTGGGTCTGTGTTAAGGCAGAAGGTCATAGCAGGGAACATTTGACAAAATATAGTGGCTCATTTAATGGGAGACAAGAGAGGAGAGTAACAAATGGAAATGATGACAGAAGGAGAGGGGGAGGAAAGGATGAGAAAGGAGAGAGGAGACAAGGGGAGAAGGAAGGAAGTGGAAGTGATAGTAAGGGAAGAGGTACTAAAGGGGGAAGGGGGAGGGAGGAAGCGATAAGGTATGCCCTTTAGGGAATGGCCCCATTAGCGTTCCTCCAGCAGGGCCCCATCTTTTAATTCTTTCACCACCTGTGAAGAATGCCTTCAGATTTTAAAATCCATCAGTGAATTGAACCACTGGTAACATCAAAGCTCTCAGAATTCAATCATCTTCCAAAAGCACCACTTCTGAGTACTACTGTACCAAAGACTAGACTAAACACACAAAGTGGGGACATTTCAGATCCAGGCTGTAACATGCTTTTATCCATGTTGGCTAAAATTCCCTAAATAGATTTCATTTGTTGAATAACAGCTCACAGTGAATTCTTAAAAGAAAACAAAAAGTTGGCTAAGAGATTGACCAGTTGCATCTGTAATAATTTCAAAATATTTTAGTTATAAAAATATGATGGGTTTATTATTTAAGTGGGCGGTAAGACATCTGGAATTATTTCCATAACAAGTAGGAATTATGACAGCAAAATATTTTTTTAATTGTTCTAGCTTCTGGTACTTGCTACTTAATTGGCTAGTAGCTAGGATTTGTAACAGATCCACAAACATCAAACACTATTTTAAAATAAATGAAGTTATATACATGAATACTTTCAATAACATTTGACTGGGTATTGATATTAGAAAAGATGTTATATAATGAGGTTTAGGAACAGTGTTTCCCTCTTGACGTACAATATGCTAGTCTTCCCTACTTTCGAGACAAAATGCAGAATCTTCCTGAATAAATTATCCTTAAGGCTCAGAGAATGTCAACTGCACATTCATCTTTGTCTTTGACATTCCTTTGTACAGTATCAGGACCATAATGTCCACAACACTATGTGACTGTATTTTGTTTACACTTATTCATCATCATTTTGACAGGGTTTTCCTGGAGGGTGAGGGCAGCATCTATGTTCTTTAGATTGTCTAGTTCCTAAATTCACACTCAGATGCAATTGAGAGTCAGTGTTGGTTGAACGAAAGGACATTGAAATACTATAATCTGTGAGGAACACTTTTTGCCAGGATAGTCGAGGAAAGCCAATTCGATTTTGTTGACATCTTCCTATCACTGTAAGGGGGGAATAGATGACATCTGTATTGAGGTCCCAGAGCGGAATGTAGAGCACCTTGTATTGGCATGTGGTTAGAGTATAACTAAGCAACAGGACTCTAGTGAAGAATTTACACACTTAAAAAACAAGAATAGTTGCCTAGCTGTTGTAAAATAGCCTCTTCTCTTTATATTAATATTCTCTTTGAAATATATCTGTTGTACAAATCATCTTGAATTTTAATTCAATTTCTAGAAGAGAGGAATGGGTCTGTGAGGGCATTTTCAGAGAGGATTAGATGAGGAGAGAAGATGCATCTTGAGTGCAGGTGGTGATTGCTGGAGTTCTAGACTTAACAAAAGGGAAAAGAGGAAAAAGTAAGTTGAGCATTATGATGTATTCATCTCTCTATGCTTCCCAACTGTAGATACGGTATGACCAACCACTTCACATTGCTACCATCATATCTTCCCTGCCCCGATGGCCTTGTACCTTCAAGCTGTAAGGCAGCTATTTTCTCACAGATGCAAGGAAAACGACTAATACAGGTGATAGCACTGCTTCAAACCAGAAAGAATAATAATTGCAATTCACATGTTGGTGTAGAAAACTGAAATCTGAACCCATGAAATAAGCAACTGATGAATCTGTCCTCTGCACTGAATTCTATTTGCTTATGGTAATTATTTGTAGTTGAGCAGTTCTTTGGCGTTTTCAAGGTAATCACACTTATTATTTTGATTGTCCTAAATTTTGTGAGGTGTTTGGTCAGGTGATTTTTTTTCTATTCAATTTTGGGAATAAAGAAACTTGTGCTTAAGGAGGTTTACAGACAGAATTAGGGCTATCAGGCTCTAATTCATTTTTATTTTCTTTACCCAATATTTCCCTCAGTAATGTACAAGAATTGTAAAGCAAACTCTGAAAACGCCCTTAACTGGGACTGGGGAGATGGCTTAGTGAATAGGGTCGATTGCTAGGCAAGCTTGATGATCTGATCAAGTCCCCTGAATGTATATAAATAATGTTAAATATCAACTTTCCATGCCTTTGACTCCAACACTTGAAGGGCAGAAACAGAAAGGTTACAAGACCTTGTCAGCTGCCAGCACAGTGGAAGGTTTGGAGAACGACCCAGTGTTGAGAGAAAAAGGTAGAAAGCAATAGAGCAGGACAGCCAATATCCTCCTCTGACCTATTTATGCATGTGCATGCATGAGAAAGTGTATAAGCATACATATATGCTCATATCAATACATACTATATATACATACATATACCGCATACAAATATATAGAAACAAAACTACACACACACACATATATATATAGTCATGTGTGTGTAGCTAAGCCAATGAATAAACACATTTGAATTATCCTTGAGTTAGAAGCATCTTAAACTCTTAAAATGGAAACTTAAATGCATAAAATGCGTGATTTGAAAATGATCCAAAATAAACTATTGCATTGTCAATAAAAATAAACAAAGAAAGTTCCCTTATTGAAAGAATGCTCCAAATCTTCTTATTAAAGTTATCGGTGGAAATGAAAACTAAAACTCTTGTGCTATCACATGAAGACAAAATGCAATGTCGGTCAATGATGCCATTTCGTCATCTGCACTTTGTGCACTTTGATCTGACTGTGGGCTGAAATGGCCTTGTGTTGGGAAAGGAGCTTCTACCTGAAACTTTGCAACATCATCTGAGTGTACAATACAGTACAGTAGCATGGGCCATGCCACCTGTGAAATACAATAAAGATGAGTACTCCATATAATTTGCCTTGGTTAGTGCACTTAATTCAAATGAATTCTCAAGAAACCCACAGCCTCATAGGTGAATATCATTTTAGGAGGATAAAGAGGGATATATTATGAGGTGGGAAGTTGGACATCCTATGTTCTTTGCATCATTTTTTGCATAAGCAACACTCCTCTTCCCAGATCATCATGTTAAACAAGGTAACACTGCTGTTAATACTCACTATAAAGTTTGCTTTATGAGAACATAACCATTTGGATGAATAGACCACAAACAGGTAAAGCACAGTAAATGTAATATTCTCAAATCTCCCAGTATCCTAAAAAGCCCTTGATTTCTGCCAGCTGAATCTCTTACCTTGTGGTTGACATCAATTTCAACATCTGAATCTACAGTGCATACATCTGTGAGGTGCTGAATTCAGGTCAAAAGCTATTTAGGTGTTCCCATTTAAATTAAAATTGAAAGATCACTAAAAGCGTAGAACGAACCATAAGAGAGTTGTAAGAATCTTTACTGCCTTCTTCTATTAAGATTAAATCTTTTATGGCTTGTCCAGAATCATAAATCAGCTCATTGTAATATGCATCTTATTAAAACACAGAACTTATGATTTTTGGACATACTGCTACTTTTACAGAACAAATATTTCCACATGGAACCAAACACCAAAAACACCAAGGACGAGCAAGTCACATTATTAAGGGAATTAAAATGGCTATTTTTGCTCTATTTTAAGACAGGTGCTGTATCTTATCTTGCAAGAATAGAGAGAAGTAGAGGTTGGGAGATGGTGGGTAAGCATGTTTCCTGCACAAGCATAAGGACTTGAATACAGGTTCCCGGCACCCATGTGAAAACCAAGGATGGCCACAGATGCTTGCAAACCCAGAACTGGGGAGTGAGCTGGAGAAGTCAGAAACAGGATAATCACTGGGGCTTGCTGGGCAACCAACACACATACATGGCAATATACACAACCCAATTAAAAGTAGGCACAAATTATTGAGATCATCTTGGTATCTTACTATTCCAGTCCTCTGAGGTGAAGATGTACAATTTCAGAGTTTATCAGAAGTGCATTCATTTTCCTGTGAACTAAAATATTTTATCTATAATAAAAACAAGCAGCTAAGTGATTTGCTAGAGCAGTTGTCAAGACAGTCAAAGCAGAAGTCCCAAAGCTTTCATTCCTCAATCTTAAGGCATTCAGATAAATGCTTTGATGTTGAGTTACCCTGTGTTAACCCAGCCTAATGGATGTTTGAAGGTTACTCTGCTTATGCCAACTTTCCTTTTTCTGAAACTCAGATTTTGGTTTCCAAAATTACATTTGGAAATAATATTTTACACGAAGGTTATTTTCAGTATCAGGGAGACAGAGAATAGATGAGGGGACAAAAGAAAGAAATTTGACCAACTCAGTCATTTAGTCAGCATAACTGCAAAAATGTTAAAACCTGCTTTGGAAGCTTCCATGAGGTCAGAATCTCTATAGTGAGAGGTTTCAATGTTTTATATAAACTGAAAATAAATATTCACAAGTGGCAAGGGTGATAATAAATGTCACAGCAACCTTTGTCTTTAAGGGAGCTGCAAAGCAAGCCAGGGACACTAATCTCTCGAATGCTGAATGAAAGAACTTTGTGTCTCATTTAAAAAAATCAACTTCCTGTAAAACAGAAAGTTTAGCTCCAAAGAGGCTTAGATGGATTAGAAAACACTGAGTTATCCACAAGCCACAGAACCAGAAGAATGTGACCAAGAAAGCTGTAAACAGATGAAAGTTTCTCAAGAGGACATTATTGGAGCTATTGGATGTAATTTTTTTATCCTTTGCATTTTTAAAATAATCTAATACAATCAGTTGACCTATTTCCACAGTGAATTTGGGTAACTGCAAATCTGATTGCCTGTATGACCTTGCAAACATGCTTTAAAAACATATCACATTGCTCAGATATTCATTTTATTATTAAAGTCACAGTGTCTAGAGATACTTGTATGACTTTAGCTACATGGGTTAGGAGTTAAAGCTTTCCTTTTAATAACAGTTTAACATAATAGGCTTATGGAAAGCCTATTAAATATGAGGCATAATATCTCCCACACGCTCTCCTATTTAATTATCTCTTTAACATTCTACAAGTGTCTCTTTCTCAGCTTTTGTGACAACTCCATACAGTGAGGGACTTAAGGTACTTCACAAAAGACCTAAAATCTCAAACAGCTGTGGTTTCAGCGGCTTGTCTGTGGCTCACTGGGGGATTTACCTCCTTGCTATAGAGACTACACATTTTTTTTTTGCTGGACAATTAGTGGTTTCATATATTGTATTATTAGGGCTATCCTTTCACTTGTCCGCATGGCAACGGCTCATCCACAGGTGCTAATCAGAGCGGCCTCCTACGGTCCAACCTTCTTCATCCTTAATGCTTGTCAAATATGGTCCTTCAGAGTACAATCATGACAAGCTGTGGCCACCGATTCCCTTCCCTACTTATTGGAAATGATGCTCGCAGTACTCCCAGACGAACAGGCTCCATGGTCCATGAAATCAGCACATTCTGCTCAGACACACAGTGGAGGTCGGCAGACTGATGACTGGTTGTGGATACCTTTGCTTTGGATCAGAGATCTTTGCCCGGAATTCATTTACTATTTTGCCCAGTGGCCACTAAATCTTTCTGCATCAGGAAACTCAATTTCGAAACATCCAGCAAATAGGTTTCTTAGTGCCATGCTTCTTCCTCTTTCTGAACACAGTGCACAGAAAATGAAAGACATGCAGCAGATTCCAGGAAAAGATCCCAAATTCACCCCATGTTATTTGTTCCTTGTGGTTTTTGAAGAGGATAGATAGCTGTCAGCTGTTTGTGCCATTCCTTATTCACTCCTTTACTTTCTTGTCTTTGTTTCCAAACATATGTCTGTGAAAAGTGTTGGTCTGCTTTCTTAGGAATTAATTAGAAACTTGAACTGTATGCAAACTGTATGCCAAAGTTTTCAAACCGTATCCCAGAAGAATTTACCTTAGGATAGCCTATCAGGATATGACAGTTCTTATGAAATTTAGGTTGGTGATGCTTACTGCTGGTTCTTAATCACAGTACATATAAAGCTTTATAAAAATGACAAACAGATGAAATATACCAACACAATGACCTATATGCTCTTTTAATAATGCTCAAAAAGAATAAGGTCATTCACTTAGCAAAGCCTTCCCAGAGGCTTGATGCAATGAAAATACACTCTTTTCTTCTCTCCTTTTCTCTAGTTTTTCGCTCTTTTCTTTTGTATATGTATGTCTTCTTCTATCATATGTATTTGAATCTTTGCCTGCATGCATGCATGTGCACAATGTTCATGTCTACAGAGGTCAGAACAGTGCCTCAGATCCTAGGGAACGTGAGTCACAAGAGGGTCATGAACCACTTTGTGGGTACTTGGAACTGAACCCAAGTACTCTGACAGAGAAACAATGATTGTAACTGCCGAGTCATTGATACAGTCCCTATTTTTTATTCTTTGGAGATATACATATTTGAATGTATGTAAGTGAGTGTGCTGCATGTGAAAGCATATGTGTGACTGTGTGTATGCTCATCACATACATGCGAAAGCTAGAGGTTAAACTCAGAGGTCACTGTTTTTATTTACAAATAGGTTTTGTTATTCAAATTGTCCTGTGTCCCTGTCTTTTTGGATGATAATATGTTTACAATTTGATAAGATTACACTATTTTAATGATGGAATGGTTCTACTAATCTTTTTAACATAATTCTTTATTGATTCTTTGGGAATTACGTCATGCCCTTCAATCCCACTCACCTCCTAGTTCCTCCATATCTGTAACCCCTGCAGCATACCTCCCCAAATTAAAAAACAAAACAAACAAAAAACCCTCCTTGATCTACCATTTTTTTCAGCACCTCTTCATTCATCCCAGTAGCATTGGATGCTGCTGTGTGTCACAAAAAATCCCTCCTTGATCTACCATTTTTTTCAGCACCTCTTCATTCATCCCAGCAGCATTGGATGCTGCTGTGTGTCATGCAGTGTACCCTTTTGTCTAATCTGCACCACCTGCAGAATGTTCATTGCAATGAGCCATTGCTCTGGTTCAAGGCCTCTGGCACACCAAAATCACTAGACCTTTCACCAGAACTCCTCGGATACCCTGCTGTTGCCCTGAGTCATGGAGATCCTGTGGTTATTGTTCCACAGGCCCAGTTCCTTTAAGAGCTTCAGCAAATCGTAAATGGCATAGATGTTAGGCTGGGCCAACACTAGGTCCAAGATGTGAGTCCTGGCTGGGAACTGAGCCATGGTTCTGGCCACTGGGGCTGCCCACCTCAGGCAAGGGGCAAAACCATCTCTCCCAGGCCTATGACTTTGGGTCCAGCTGTCCCATGCCAGTGGTGAGAGGTGGGGCCATCACTTCTGAGTGTGGGGGCCAGCTGTCCCATGGAGGGAGGCAGGACCAGCCCTCCTACTGTAGCATCCAGTGAGAGGTAGGGCCAGCTATCCCAAGGCCAATAAAAGGTGGGACTGGCTCAGTAAGACCCTCGGATTTCAACAGGCATGATTCCTGTGACCCCCCTGTGGTAATACCTGCCATGGACATCATAACAGACTCCAACTGTAGAAGAAACATGGATCTAGATATGTTCTCAGTAGCAGCTTGGGCTCAGACATCACTATGGCCCCAGTGGTAACATAAGCCACCCAGATCAGTGTGGCCCTGGCAGCAGGAAAGCCCGAATGATCTCAGGTGTTTGTCCAGACCCCGGACATCTGTTCAGTTTGCAGTGGCAATAGGAGCTATGGACATCAACCCAATCCCTGGCTGCTGTTGGATCATGAACCCACAAATGACCCTTGGCAGCCGCCCAGGCCTGGATGACACCATTGCCCCAGGTAACACAGACCACCCAGATCAACATGGCTTTGATAGAGGCACACCCTTCAGGCACTAACATGACCACAGATTGCATCCCAGACCCCAGGTATCCATGTGGCCTTTTGTGGTATCATGGACCATGGGGATCAACACAGAACCCAGCTCTAATAGGACTACAGATCCATCCATGGTCATCTCTTGCAGCCTGGGCTTGGATGTCACCATTATTGGTGGTCACTCTTAAGGTGCTCTCCACTTTGATTTTGGAGAAACTAATTCTTCACTGACTTGGAACTCAGCAAGCAAGCAAGACAGACTGGGTACCGAGTCTCGGTTATCTACCTGTCTCTGATTCCATAGCACTGAGATTAAAAGGACACACCCTACTCTCTTATGTGGGTTCTGTACGTCAAATTTTCAAGTTTGCAAGGTAAGCATTTTCACTAACTGAGATACCTCCCCATTTCCTAAAACATGTGTTCATGAGATGCTGGCAACATAAGAAGAAACTAGAGAAGAACGAATTACAGATGCTTTAACACACATTGTCTCAAAATTATACCCAGTAGTCTTTGAAATCAGTAAAATGAATATGTGAAGACAGATAAAGGAAAAGAAACTCAGAGTACAATAATCTCTAAGATCATACAACTAACATTTGTCTGAGCCAATATTCAAGACCAAGCCATGTGCAAATTCAAATGCTTGCTCTTTCTTGTGGTAATTTGTCTCAAACATGAAGAAACTATGAAATCTTTGTGCTTTAAATATATGACTGTTTGCACCTCTCAGTATTCGTTAGAGAAGGTTCTCTGTGCAGTGAATGGTGATTAATTCAGAAACCCGTCAAAGTGTGGAGACTAAGTGTTTGAGGTGTATTCAACCACAAACTGGGGCATCTATATGGCACTCCTTGTCTGCAATGCTCAGGGCCTACCACAGCAGAGAGGATGGAAATGTGTGAGACCTAGAGAAAAGGAAAGGCAAGAAAAAAGCAATGCCATCTAGATATGACCGTGTGTCTGCATTCATTAACTCACACCAGCTTGTCTATACAAGACTTAAAAGAGATCAAACCAGTCAACATCCCAGCATGGAGAGGGGGTGGCTTCACAAGGCCATAGAATATAGAAGAGTGGGTGTGGGTGGATCTTGGAAGAGTTGAGAGGAGTAAAAGATGAATATGATAAAAGTGCATTTTATGTTTGTAGGTATAAACAAGAATATTGAGTTAAAATGTAGCTACTACTACTTTTTGAGAAAGAATCTTACTGTGTAACCCTGGCTTACCTGGGGCTCACTATGTAGACAATTCTAACCTTAAATTCAGAGACGCAACTGTTTCTGCTTGCCAAGTGCTGGGATTAATGCCATGCCTGTCTGCCGTAGATGGTAGATAGATACATGATAGATAGATAGATAGATAGATAGATAGATAGATAGATNATAGATGATAGACAGACAGATAGACAGGATATGTAATTCACCTACAATTTAAAATATGTTTTACCTTGTGTTATATCTTTGAAAAACTTTACAGTCACTATAACAATTCTTTCAGTTATAGATATATATGATAAGTTCAGACACACACACACACACACCTCAGATATGCCAGCATTATTTTTGGAGAATGAATAATTTTAGTCATTTATAGTTAAAGGAAAATATGTCTGAAGTACTCTGCTAAAACCACTTGTATTAGTCTCCAAGACTGTAGGGAAGTTTCAGATTGACATTATGTATCAGTTATTCTATAACTAGTACTTGTTTTTCCCATGTGAAAAACTTGTAGAAGTGCAAGTGGGCGTATCAAGTCATAAAATTATATGTAGAGCCTCTTTGAGTATTATCTCCTTTAGCTAGCTTCCCATTTTCTGGCACAAGCCATAAAGACAATTGCTAAGTTGATACACTAGAAAGTACATATTGTGTATTCTCTCTTTAGCAGAAGTTTGGATGTGTCTAACCTTATTGTAGAAAGAAGTCATGCAATAGGAAGGTGACCAGGGTACAATACTCTTAAAAGCAGTAGTCAGAGGGGAGTTGATGCTAATATCGGATTGTGTTATTACTAATAGAAATTTGGAGTAGATAAATTTCACAGTAATTTATGACGTATCTCCATCTATGTCCTGGCAGAAAACAAATTACTGGTGGCACAGTAAGGAGAATTGATTGTCTTGGTTAATGAAGACAATATTTACAGCACTATAGAAAGTGTTGAAAGGGCTGAAAGAGGACAGTGAAGAACCAATACCAAGCATTAGTAGCTATAACCCTTGGTCTGCTGTGTGCTTTGCCATTGCTTCTGCCATTAGCTCTGGTATGATGCTTTGGGTCTGAAATGCCCCCAACAGGCTCATATTTCAGATGTATGTTCGCTAGTTGGTGGTTCTATATTGGGAGATGCTGAAAAATTTATAAGGTAGAACCTAGATGGAAGAAATAAGTGGCTGGAAGTAGGCCTAGGAGATAGACAGTTCACAGCCGCTTCCTATTGTTCTCAACTTCCTGTCCACTATGATGGCCATCCACTGATAGTCACTGCCATGGGAAAGGAAGCCTACTTATTTGAGAGAATGAAGTATATATGAGCATCAAGACATTTTCCACGGCGTGACATAGAAAACCAGGTCCGCTACAGGAAATTCTGACCACTCACATCCAGGTCATTCTAGAGGTAACTATGATACAGTAGTCGAGATACGCTGTGGCGGCCCATCTGTAAGCCTGGCTGATACTCTCCCCCTTCTAGAAACACTCTCTGTGTCCTTTACTGGGTGTTAGGAGAGAAGCAGCAAAGCTGTGGTAGTAGGTTTCGTGAAGCAAAGTCAGTCTTGTAATTTACTTGTGAGCTGCATGCCTACTCAGACCCTGTCTCTCACTTATACAATTTCTATAGCATAATGAAATGATCTCTATGCATATTCAAAACAAAATTCATGGTTCACTAGGTCAGATAAACCCTAGTTTATAAAGCTGTATCACATAATTACTATCAGGACATAGTCAGACATTCTATCAGTCCCTGAGCCTGGGATCAAAACAAGAATGACTTTTCAGCTGTAAAATGCTCTCATTAGCAGCTGTCCCACTGTTAGCTTTTGACTCTAAACTGTTTCCCACAGATTGATGTTTTAGATACATAGTTTCCAACTGATATTCCTATTTTAGGCAATTCTGGAAACTGTCAGAGGCAGTCTGTTGGAAGAAGTAGATCACTGCAGTCAGGTCTCTGTGCCATTTCCTACCTCTGCTTCCTGTCCACTATAATGTGAAAAACTGTATTTCAGAACATGATCTCACCGCCATGATGCGATGCTGAAGTACGTGGTTCCAAGAAACTGTGGCCAGAACAGTCAGAAAAAGTGAGCTAAGACAAATCCTCCCTCCCTAAAGTTACTTATGTCAGCTACCTGGTTCATAGCAAGCCAAAAGTAATTGCCTAGTTTTTATTGCAACCTCTAGGCTTCTGTCTCATTCTTCAGTGAAGCTTTCCTGAGTCTGTGAAAATCATTTGCATCTCAGTAACACTGAGTCATCTGGGTAATACAGTCAAAGTAGAGAGGCAGTTCTAACTTATATTGTTTTTTCTTATGCCTTCCCTTCCTTAACTCTCTTCAAAGCTGATAACTAGAAAGGTATCTGGGAAGTAGGTCAGGGTAGCAAAATCTGATGTGTTATGCTATAACCAAGAGGCAATCAAGGAACATGACCATCTGACTGGCCTCTTCCTTTGAAAGACCCTGCCCAATATTTCCAATATTCTAGGAGTTTCCCCAACAAAATGGACACCTGAATGCACACATCATTGCTCCTAATCTTGGCTACTAAGTTGCTCATAATACACACTCTTGGGTCTATGTAACATGGGATTAATTGGGTGACAGTCTAGCATGATACCGTGTAGGATATCTGAACAGTCAATTCTTCCCAGATGATATGGTTTCAAAAAGCAAAAGACACAGTACAATTCTGTGATAAGATAGTAAGGTTGACTGCTCCCCTAGAAGGTGAGCTCTGTCTGATTATCTTTATTGATGAGCATCACAAAGACAGTGTTTACACAATCAATGGGTGCATGGTGCATACCAGCAGCCAGAGGCAATGTTGATTAATTCCAAGTAAGAAACCACATCTGGTATAACAGCTGTGATTGTTATCACTGCTGATTAAGTTTGTGCTAATCCAAGTCTGTCTGTAAAATCCATCTGGCTTTTTTTATCAGGCAAAAAAAAAAGCAAGTTAAATGGTGGAGGTGCATGTGACAGGAATCTCCCTCCACTTCTGCACCTTGAAGTCTTAATAGAGGCAATCAACTCTGAAAAATCCAGCCAAATTCACTTATGATTTGAGGGAAACAGAGCATGCAGAAGTTTTGAGTCAGGCCCTTTCTACCAGAATAGGCCTGTTCCCAGAGCAGGGAAGCCCATGTGGGGACTGTGCTAATGATTAAATGTTTGCATAGCTTCCAATAATTTAGAAACAATCACAAGATACCACAATCTACCTAGAACCAGTGTGGAAAAATTCATCCTGTGGGCAAGGAACATAGCTCTGTCTAGCATGCATGAGGTCCTGGGTACAACTTCTATGCTTTATAATCTAGATAGGGTAGCGCATGCATGTAATCTCTGTATTTGGGAGAGAGATGCAGAAGAATTTTAGTTCCCCAATTCAAGATCATCTCAGGTCATAGCCAGCAAGAGGCCATTTTAGGCTACATGGGATCCTGTCTTTAAAACTAGTTATGAAATTTATTCTCTTTTTAAGATTTATTTATTTATTATGTATACAGTTTTGCCTGCATGTACAGCTGCAGGCACCAGATCTCATTACAGATGGTTGTGAGCCACCATGTGGTTGCTGGGA
>LOJH01010822.1:13597-27067 GCA_001685095.1 Ellobius talpinus
GTTGCTGGGAATTGAACTCAGGACCTTTGGAAGAACAGTCAGTGCTCTTAACTGCTGAGCCATCTTTCCAGCCCTGAAATTTAATCTTTGAAAAGTCTAATATTTGCCTTTACTTTCTAATCTCTCTGGCTAGTAAACCGTAGCAATATTTTATATCTAATGTAGGAGAGCTGTGACCACTAGAAAGGAGGATTTTGTCCATTCTTCAGTGCACAGCTGTCCTGCTAATAAGCTGCTTATTGCTCCCAGGGAGTTTGGGGAAAAATCCATGTTCAAGCTTGACACTGGGTGGATACTAGAATGTCTGTTAAGATCCGTAGTTGGCAATACTTTTTCCTGAGCTATGAAACCTTTAAAGCAGGATAGTTCTGGGTGCAATGTAATGGGAACAAGGAAATCCAGCATTCCATCTGTGACTGCTTGGATTTAAGAGTCTTTGAGATACGCAGATGAAATATCTACTTAACTTGTATGTATAAGTCTAAGTCACAAACCCAAAGTGATATTGAATCCTTCAACCTGGGTAGGAACAAAGTGTAACAAGTCAAACAAGACTATTCAGAGTGATCAATGAAAATGAGAAGAAATGGGATTATCAGGGCAGGAGAGATGGCACACACATATCTCTCATGTACTGTTCTTCCAGGGGATGTGGGTTCAGTTCCTAGCACCCACATCAGGCAGCTCAAAACTGCCTGAAACTCCAGCTCAAGGGGAGATAACACCCTTTCATGGCCTCTGAACAGAATATATACAAGCAAGCATTCACACATTCACATAAAATAAAAATGAATAATAATTACTTTTTTAAAGAAGGAAACTGAATAGCATAGAGACTGCCAGAATAATGTGTTTGGAAAGCAGGAAGTTACATTGCTGGACATCCAAGAGAGAAATAAAGACTAAAAGATACCCCTTTGATTGATGATGTGGAGATAAAATTTATAAAAATCACTTTTTTCTGAGGCATTTGGGAGCACAAGCCAGACTGGGTGTTTCCTGAGTGTTACAAACCACTTCATATACTAAGCTAATTTTCTCTTTCAAAAGCTAAATCATATTTTCAGCTTATTTCATGTGTGTTTCATTTAGATTCCTCCATTATCACATTAATATGATATTTATCTCAGTAGTGGGGTGCTGCTGTCTAACCACCTAAAATCCTTTTGCTTTGCTTGCTCCCACATAAGATGTACAGAAAAATTAAGCTTCCTGAGTTATTTATTTTTCTTGAGTGCTTCTGTAATGGTAAAATAGAACTAGCAGGGAGGCAGTTGTGAGGTCCTTAGCATGCTAACAAGGATGCTTTGTCATTAACATAGCATCATCTATCACAAAAACTCCAAATCAGCCTAGAATTTTCACACTACACATCACAGCTTTTAATTCTTCACACTAACCAGGGCCAGAAACTCGGGAATTTGCATATTTTGCAATGGTAGCTTTCCTCTGCACATATTTTATTTCTGAAATATTCATCCATATTTTTCTCTTTCCTCCTCTGCATTTGTGCAGCCGTGTATCTCAAAACCTGTTGGCTTTTTACATGGTTGTTCATAGCTGAATTACATCTAGGCATGAAATCAATGAATTCAATGCCTTTGGGAGTACAAGTGTTCCAAAAATGACAGACAAATTGGAAAAAATTTGCAAATTAGCAAGAGAAAGATTAAAGAGTATGTAGGAAGATGGTATATGCTTGCAGAGTACATTAATATCAGGAGCAGGGAAAGTTTAGTTAAGCATTGAAGAAGACTTGAATTGTCTATAGTTCTTTGAACATGTTAAACATAAAAGATTATCAATGCCAAGAAAACTTAATATTGACCAACAGAACCAATATCCCATTAAAATTACCAGCTACACAATGGTTCCAAATGAAAATCATAAAGAGATTCATTTCCATGGATTCAGTCATGTGTTGGTTTCTTTTGTTTCTAGGGACAAAATACCTGACAAAGAGCTGCTTAGGCAAGGGTTTGTTTGGGCCCCAAATTTGAGAAGGGGTACAGTCTATCATGGCATGCAAGGTATGATGGTGAACACAGCTTGAGCTATGGCACAGGTGTATGAGTCAAGCTGGTCACACTACATCTGAAGTCAAACAGCAGAGAGAGATGAATGCTGATGCTTGCCTAAATTTCTCCTTTTGTACCCCTTCTTTTCCAGTCTGGGTCACAAGCCCAAGAAATGGTCCCCAGCTACAATCAGGGTGGGTTTTCCCTCCTGGGATGGTTAATCTTTATTCTCAACTTAACTGGATTTTGGATCACCACAGAAACACCTGTTGCTGTGTCCATGAGGGATTTTTTAGATTAGAATAATTGATATGGAAGACCCACCCTAAAAATGAACAGTACCATGTTATGGAGCCCTGAACTATAAAAGAGACATTTGTCCGAGCATGAGTATTCATTGCTTTCTACCACTTGACTGCAGAAGCCAGCTCACCAGCTGCCTCTGTGGTGGGCTGTATCCTGTACTGTAAGCCAGAACAAACCCTTCCTCCTTTAAGTTATTTCTCCTAAGGTATTTGGTCACAGGGAAAAGAAAAGTTGCTAATACAGCTGCTGTGCTAGATTTCTCTAGAACACCCTCACAAGCATATCCCAAACTGGGTCACTTCAGAGGATTTTAGATCCACCCAAGATGATAACAAAGACTAATCAGCATAAGCCATTTGCTTGGCTATAAATTGCATGTTAGTTTCTGTATCTGATTCATCACAAAAGTGGTTTAGTCTCTCTGAAAGTCTAAGCTATTCCAATTTGATGAGAATCCATATACGGTTTTAACTTCACGTGTTTTGCCTGTTTTGCCTGGCAAACTGTAGATTAGTTAATGACTAAGGCAGAGCCAATATAGGAAGAAGAATCCATCAACATACTGACTTCCATTTAGGTGCAGTTCAAGAAAGAAATGGAAAGGTGCTTCCATGTGGAAGACAGAAGCCTGAAGAGTATTCAGCTAATAGGGAGGTGATAATGAATTGCAAATTAACTAGAAAAATCTCATATTATGACTCCCTCTTTAAAACACACTTGAAAACATGGGTGATTCGTCAGGTGACACTTCCAATAGAGTCTAACATTATGCTTTCTAAACACAGGGACAAATAAGGGTAGTTATTAAAGATTAGTACAAAAATGATATAAAGAATCATGTCCAACATGTATACCAAAATCTCATTTGGTTCTCAACATCACAGTGCTGAAAGCTAGACACCGGCATTAGAAAAGAAGGGGGAACTGACATATCACAGACTCAATGGAAATCCTTGTCCATAATCTGTAGCATCTTAGGAACTGGTTACCATTAATGTTACATAGAGGAGTGAAAAGTGAGATCACTACAACTTAACCCTTAGCCCCTTCATAATGTCCATATTCCAATTTCATACTTTTTTTCCACCCAATTTCATACTTTTTAATAGCCCACTAAGTCTTGTTAGGACTACACATGTGTTCATGAGTGTCAGGAAACCTACCAGTGGCCACATGCTCAAAAAAAGCCTGATTCTCTCTCCGGCATCAGCGTCTGTGCTACAATTGGGCCTGGTTTGATCTTGTGCGTGTCTTGTGCAGTCACCAAAGCCACTGTGAGTTTATGATTCCAATAGCCAGGTCATGTCAGAAGAGAGCATCCTTCCTCATCCTGCAGTTCTTATGTTCTTTCCACTTCCTCTTCTAAGGTGGTCCCTGAGCCTCAAGGAGGATGGTGGGCAGTTATAGGTGTCCTGTTTATGACTGAGCTCTGGATATCTTATTCTTAGAACTGTGACTAGTTACACAATTCTCTCTTGACTGCTACCCACGCCAAAACGAGTCTACAGGTATATTTTCTTTTTTTAACTAGAACATCTTTGATATTCTTGAAAATGTTTATATTCTATTTCCTACTTTAAAAGTCTGTCCATTTTGGTATAAATGTGATACTTTCAAACTCAAGTTTTCCTTTAAGAACATAATAATTAATTCTAAAGAATGAGTAGACTCAGGGAAACAGCAACATAAATATTGACACAAACAATATGTAATTTGGCCACCTGCCTGAAATTCGTTCTCAAAGTGAGCATGGAGGTGTCAGACTAAGAACATTAAACAAAGCAAAACACACAAAGAAGATCTCTCTCTGCGAGGGGCAATTATTTAGCACAGTAAAGGTGCTATTGCTAGGACGGAGAGGAGAAAAGGGGAAGAATGATAAAGTGTTGATAACTATTCCCATTGTGAGAAGAACTGAGAACGACTTAGCATCTTCGTAGTAATTGCTTAAATGAGAATTCTTAAAATTTATTTTAATAGTTTTAAAACCTACTGAATAAACATGAGTCCCTAAGAAGAAAACTACCTTAAAAAATCTATGCATTTGATTCAATTTGTAGAACTTTAGACAGTAATTTATAAAAAAAATAGAGTCCAGCTACAGCAAACCTTTTAAATTAGCAAAGGTTTAAAATCATGCAATGGTACTCACACCTAGAATGGCTAAGCTCACAGGGCAAAACCCTGAGCCAGCCATGACACACTGGCGTGCTTGAATTGAGAGGAGATCTATGAGGTAATTGCTGGTGTTATTTGGTTCCCCACTTTGACTGTAAGTCTGGTGAGGCTTTGACCCACAGGTAGGCAGTGGGTTGGGGATGTGGCACAGTGGTGGAATTTCTGCCTAATATTTGCAATGCCCTACATTCAATCCTCTGCCACTGAAAGAAAGAGAGAGATAGCTGATATGGATTCCATCAAGAATCAGTTCTTAGCTACTCTGCTATATTGCTTTCTTTAAATCAATGGAAATTTTTCATCTGCAATTATTGAATGGAAATATTTAACAGAATTTCATGCCAAAAAAATTCCAGGAAGCAGACAAACAACAAAAATTCTAAAATGTTAAAAAATACTAGCATAAGCAATCCCATTTCATTTCCCTAGCAATTCCAGATTAGAAGTTAAAAATGAAAAAAACACCGATACATATTGTTCTTTAAATATGAACTATTCATTTCATTTTACTTTTTAAATAGCAGAGGTAACAGATTTTTGGGTGTTTTGAGGCCAGTGTGCTGAGGAAATAGTGTGTAAATAAGTATAACTAATTTTTCTTTACTTCCATTTCACTACACTGCCTTCTCTTTTATTGACCTATTAAACACTTTATTAATCTCTTTCACAATCTAAACTTAAAATTATTTTATAAAAACCTACTTTCTACAACTGTTTGTGGTACAACAACCTTCTTCATTCTTTTTCCTTAGTTTGAGTGACTTTCCAATTGATTTAAGCTGTGTTTTCTTAATAATATTAGACATGACCATTAACTAAATTAGCAGTTTCTATATTTTACCATATTGTAAGATTTTGGGCAAAATGTCTCTAGGCAAGAACACAGAAGACATTTCTTCTCTCAAGATTAGAGAGTAGCCACAGCACAGCAGTGAAATAGAAGACCCTGCCTAATAGCAAGAGCTCCGGGACTTTGTGAGATTTGCCTGTGTGAGACTGCAGTGATAACAGCGCTGTTCTTCATAAAGCCACCCTAAGAAAGAAAGGAGAGGGTGTACCTAAAGGCATGGCAAAGGCGTCAGTAGGATCTCCTTGCTAGGAGATCACTGGAGGATGCTGTAACAAAGACTTCTCACTACATTTGTCATTTGCTCCCAAAGGCTCTGTGGTTAGGAGAGAGAATGGGCCACAGTGAGTACAGATCAGTGCATGGTAAATATTCTCCCTTGAAACACAGACACAAATATTCTAATGTTCCAATTCCACTGGAAGAGCTACTTCACGGGATAATTACATGACTTCTGGGTAGTACTTAAGTGAATTATAGGATGCCTATCCCATGTTCTCAGAGAGCTAATGGGTTCCCTTAACTCCAAGTCCACCCTGAAATCTCCTGGTGTGTCCTATAATTCCAAAGCAAATGAGACCACAAGAGGGACAAAACTATATTTTGTTCCCTGGTGACACACAAGGATTAGTCATCCTTCGTGAAATAGCACCTGAAATTCAAAATGTGTAGAGGCCTTGTGAAATTTCAAGGAGAAGCACTCTTCTCTGTGATTTCAAGTTACCTCAATTTACATCATCTTCCCTAAATAGATTACTCAAAGGAGCCAGGCTGTCACTCACATTATATGAAGTAGGAATGGAATGAATTTTAATGTGACTCTAGGGCTCAGTGTGTAGAGACCAAGGGCTGTCACCTGGCTTAGCTTCTTCCACAGGAGATCCCATTCTGATTGTTTCTTAACTGATTAAAAATGTTTCTTTAAATATTCTGTGTCTGTCTTTCTCTGTATGTGTCTCTGCCTGTCTCTGTCTCTCTGTCTCTGTCTCTGTCTCTCGCTCACTCTGATGTGACTGTTGTATGTTGTGTATATATTGGGGTAGGAGCACAATGATAGGGACCAGGTGTTTTTCTCTATCCCTCTCATCTGAAAGTCGAAACAATGTGCTCTTTGTAAGTGACATAACCACCCCCCAAATCCAGAAAAATGTGATGGAAAATGTTGCATTTATGACTGAATTGACAAATAGTGTAAATTGGGAGACATTTCTACTCTAAATATCAATCTTTTATGATGCTTTCTCCAACTCATTAACTGAGATGAAACTCATTTCCTAGTATTTTTAGAGCACGGGTTGTAATTGTTCAATCATTAGATCATCACTAACCTCTTGAAATTCATTCATCACATTATCTTTTGTCTGGTCTCCTCCCTCCATGGTGTCTAACCGACAGTTATCACTCAGTGAGTTTCTCAGACTCCGCCAAACTCTCCAGTATAACAGTGTCTGAGTTTTGTTAGATCTCCTGTAACTTTGCAGATTATTTTCACGAGGACTGTTTTTAACAACAACACCCCCCCAAAAAAAACCTATGCTTTACCTTCCACTTAATACATGATTTGTTAGAAGTGAATTTATCAGAGGAACAACAAGTGTTGCAAACTATCAATAACAAATACCTCAGCGTAGGGAGAGAATCATCTTCCTGAAGATTTCCTAAAATCCCTTTTTATTTTTCTTGTAATCAACAGTGTGTAAGGCTTTAAAGTGGGCAGAATAGTTCATTCTTTCTAAGATAGTTCAGAAAATAAATGAGGCTGTGACCTCAAAAATGGTTAATAGTATAATAATAACTCAAGAAACAGGGCTTAAGGGTAGAATTTGGGGGATTCGGTTGAAGGTATACATAAAATATCAATGGGAAATATTGTTGTAGAAAGAATAAATTTTATTTTCTTCTTTAGTTAAATTCTATAAAATAAAGAGAAAATTGAAAACAAAACAGAAAAGTCAGATTCTGTTAAACAGACATATTTTGAATCTTTTATGACAAGCTAATTCTGATGGAGTAGTTGATATCCTGAGAAAGAAAAACACTGAATGTCCCTTGCCAACCTCATTGCTCCATTATTGTCAGATCTTCCTGTTGCTCCTTTTCTTCCCCAGGTCCTGAGGCTATTACTGCCCTCACTCTTTAATTTCACTCATTCTGCCTATCCTTTATTATTGAGATATGATTTTACAATGTGGCCCAGGATGGCAGGAAGTTACTGTGTAGCTGTGGTGGTTTGAATAGAATGACCTCCATAGTCTCATATATCAGAGTTCTTGGTCCCAAGTTGGTGAAACTGGTTGGGAAGGATTAGGAGGTATACCTTCCTTGGAGGAGATGTGTCACTGGGGAAAGATGCTGATGCGCCAAAAGACTTACACTGTTCCCATTGTGCCCCTCTTTGCTTCTTGCTTGGGGATCAAGAGGTGAGCTCTCAGACAGTATTCTAGTCACCTATTACCCTGCCTGCCTTCACTCCACAACCATGGACTCTAACTCAGTGGAACCATAAACCTAATTAAACCCTTTCAACAATAAGTTGCCTTGATCATGGTATTTTATCATGGCAATACAAGAAGAATTAATAAAGTAGTCCAAGCTGGCTTGAGCTACCCAATATTCCTTCTCTATCCTCCTGAGTTCTGGGAATACAAGAGTATACATCCACACCTGGTTTATTCTACCTTTTAATATACCTTTACATAGTTAATATCTATCTATTTATCTATCCACCTACCTATCTATTTACTTATCCAGGATATCACAAATTTTAGGTAAGTATTTTATCACCAAACTATGTACTTGACTCTATTATTTAAGTTCTTTTGATATGTATTTTTTTCTATTTTCACATCTGAATCCCTTAAGAAACACCATAGACACTTGACTAATGCCACAGCCATCCCTCACATTTTCAGTAGTTAGGTAATCAGAGTCTTGATATTTCTAGAAACCCGGCATTGTTTCACTGGGATGCTGTTATTTTAACACATTTATTTTTGTGTATGTGTGCCAATTTTGCATAGGCTATAAAAAATAAGACCAGTGCCTAAAGAATTAGGTGTACATAGAAAAGGCAATATGTAAATTAGACTTACTACTTGTGAAAATACTTAACTGAGTGGGGTGTTTCTTTTAAAGTTTTCTTCTAAGAGACTGGGAACTTCCTTGAGTTTAGAATTCTGTATTGAGGCCAGTTCTGTCTCCAAATCATTCTCCCTTTTCCTCTAACTTTTATTTATGTTTCTCAGTCCAGGAAGGACCCTATATGTGATGCTGTTGTTTCTAATACACTGTGGTTGCTTGGCTTTGTCTTTTTTTTTTTAACACAAAATAAAATGCAACCTTTGGAAGGCTATTCATCTGTCTCCAGAAAAGGTCATGGGAAGAATGCCATAGAATTTTCTAATGGTTCATCCATCAAAAATGCAGCTCTCCATTGATTCTTCCTGAATTGTCAATTTCCAAACAGCCTCCGGGATAAGCCTCATTCTTTGAGAAGAAACTCTTGATAAGGAAAGGGATGAAGTGATAAATGATTTTTTTCTGGTGTTTCCCTTTGGGAATGATACCTTGCTCTGAGCCTCCAGCAACAGCCTTCCATGAACTACCTGTGCAGAAGACTTTGTGAGAATAACAGCAATGTAAAGCTGGAAACAGCAGTTTAAGCCGAAAGTCACCACCTAAATGTTAAAGTCACATTACCAGTTTGCCAAGAAGAATAGCAATAAGCTCACTTAAAATATATCACTAAACACAGTGTCATACACTGATTGAATAGTTATATTTTTAAAGTGACTAAAATACCATATAAAAATAAAGCTTCCATCTGGGTCCATGAAGAAATCAACTAACACACTTATTAGAAAACATAGGTTGAATCACAACCAGTATTAAAAGAAATTAGAATCAGTTTTAAAACATTACAAAAAAAACCTAGTTGTCTTATTTTGCATGCAGTACTACAGACCAACCTGGAAAAGGTATGATGTACCTGTTACTGTCAGTTTTGCCATACTTGGCTATCAGCATGGAGGTGAATGTTCTCATTACTCAGTGTCTGCTCAAGGTTAGTAGTTCTATATAATGAAATCTAATTATTTCTCACTGTCCTTGATGATTCTGGGTAGAGCAAATGTCAGTTTGCATTTCACATAGGTACCAAGTGCAGAGGATACAGCCAAATAATTTCCTTCCTGTAAAGAGTTCATGTGACACAAACAATGTACAAGGATTCAGGATGAACTGCAGACAATAAGTTCTTCAGTGGGAGTCAGGGAGTGGCACTAGTTTGACTCCCACAGAAGCCCTAGATCTAGATACAGTGAGAAGAAGAAGACGATAAAAGTGGGAGCTGCAGAAAACTCACGGAGCAGGCATGGGGGTCCAACCTCAAGGTGTGGAGCATGAAGAAGAGAGGGGAGAGCTGGGCAGGCGGCGGCTTTCTCTGGGTACCCAAAGTCATGTGCCAACCTGGTCCAACCTCCCAAAGGCCGTTGGTTGAAAGAGTTTCTCCATCACCTCCAGCCTCCCAAAGGCCATTGGCTGAAGGATGTCCCCCATCATACACAGGTACAATGTAATGTACGAGCACGTTTTAGGCATGCACATATACAGCACAACATGCATATGAGCACACACAATTTATATGGGCAGACCATGCTCACATATGTCCAACTTGCATGTCTCAGCCCCACCCACAGGTGTATGATACATACACATGGAATGTATTTTTGCACAATACACATGCAATACTTGTGAGCACACATGACATAGATGCACAGACATGTGCACACACAGAATGGAGAATGGAGGTGGAATTTTGATATTCGAGATATAAAAATAAATGTTTGGAGAAGATGAATTGAGAAGAAAATTGTCACCAAATTAGTTACTGCTGAATTTCAAGACTGGGAAATGAGAGGAACTGTTTTGTCTACTGTGATTTGATAGTAGTAATCCTAAAAAGGTGACATTAAATTATTTACGCAACAGCACTAGTGAGTCTTGATTCTCCTCCCTGAGGAAAAGAGTGCTAGTGATCTGCAAGTTTTCTAGAAAAAAGAAGAAAAAAGTTTGAAAAATGTAAAGATTTTTTTTCCTTTCTAGGCAGTAATGTTACTGCGAATTTTAGTTTTCTCAGTTTTTCCTGTATTAGAATCTTTAACCTTCAAATCATAAAGTTGAAAAGGTGTTATCTTCTGATTTAATGCAGTTGTGGCATGAATTTTCTGGAAGTAACCAGAATGGATTTGAGGTCTACTCCATAAGACAGAATATATGGTCAGTTCTACAGAACTAGTCAAAAATCTGTGGTTGTGGGGGGAGGTCATAATCCCTGTGGGGGAATCGACCTTAGATGCTTTGCCAAATGATAATGCAGTAAACTGCCTTCAGAAGATATATGTTTCTATCTGTCAGCTACAGCAGCTCTCAGCTAAATCAGAGAAACCTCTTTCGACAGTAGGTGATAGTCAAAGCGCATAAGTGGTCCAAGAGCTGAGCTGGCAGAATTGGGAGCTGGATGAGTACATGGTGGAGGTGAGTGTATTCACAGCACCCTGAACACAAATATGATGTTTCCAATTTTCCAAAGTTATCTTAATAAATATAGAATGAAAATAGTCCTCGAGCAAACTGCTTCCAATATGTGCACCGTACTCAGAAGATTCAACCGTCTTTCTGTGCCACCCTCTCCTCTCGTGACGTCGTTTTCCTTTCCAGTTCTTACCATGCTTTGAAGATTAATAAGGCTATTTTGAGTTTTCCTGTCCTATCTATAACTGTTTTTTTTTCTAGAGACATTTTATCAACTCATTCTCTCCAAATAACACTTGGTGTTTTTCTTAAGGTTTCCATGCCTAGTGAATTCTGATTAGACGCTAGACATTGTGAACTTTCCATTATCAAGAGTTGGTTTTTGTGGTACGCCTTTAAAGAGCATTGCCTCTTGTCCCAGCATGAGGTTAAGTTGTTGAAGATCATCTTAATCATTGTAAACTGTTTCTAGCCTGTAGCAGACCTGGTCAACAGTAGGCTGTTTTAGCACACAGCTAAGGTGTGTTTTATACACTAACACATGCTTTGTCTATTCTAAAAAGCAAAAAAGGAACTCTTCCCAGCCCTAAGCCATGCCCATTGTTCAGTCTGCTTCTTTATGGAGACCACCCCCTTTCCAGCCCTCTGATGATCTCAGGAACTCTTCCTTGCTCCTGCTTTATTTAACAAGCTCAGAATAGCTCATTGGAGCCACTTTGGCTTCCTATAAGGTGATCTGTCTGTAGCCAAACCTCTCACCTTTGTTTTCGTTTCTCTTATCTCTGGTTTAAGTCCTTTTACAAGAGTACATGTTTGGCTGTTGCTTTACAGGAGATGGTAAAAAAAAACATTGAAGAAGACAGAATTGATATAATGAGTCTTCGTAAATTTTCTCTAGACTGTTCCTTAGCTGCAGTGGAGATACCAGGACCCTTATTTATGGTTTGGGGGAAATATTGGCATTGGTAAGAATGTGGTGGGGAAAACTGAGTTGATGGTTATTTTCTAATTTATTGTGCATTTGAGGCAATAACAAAGAATAAATCTGCTTTTAAAACTTTCCCTCTTAACACAGGGTGAACAAACTGCTGCATGCAGGAGTCAGAAGTAATTTCAGAGTTCACATTGTTTGGGAGTTTCCATCTACTCTGGAATGTCAGTTTTCTAATGTCTTTCATATTTTATAAAGAAATGATGTTACTGTAGTCTTGATACATCTGTAGTCTAGATACATCATGGCTACTTTAATAGATATAAATAAAAAGAAGAGAGGGAGAGAGAGAATATCCAGGTTTCTAAGAGGATTCTTTCACTGAATTTAGATTCACCAGCCAGCAGCAGCATCTAGCAGAATTTCTCTGAAACAGACATCAGCTCTGCAAGAGGCAGTGTTACCGAAAATCACAGAGAGATGGAACCCCAAGATTCCTACTCTAAACTGCTGTGCCAAATGCAGGGATCTTGGCTGACTGAGTGTATATATTACATATGAAAGACCCATACCTCTTTACCTGATGCTCTGTCAACAACATATCTTCCATTCCACAAATCCCAGTAATCAAAAACTACTGCTATGGGTCTTCATGCTGATGAAGAAATGTGTATTGTTCACACCAGTAGATTATCATGTTTATCCACCTTGCCAGAGACTGAATCTTACCATGTTCATGTACTCAAATCTCAGATATAATATTTTCAAGAAAGGAAATACAAACCTGCCATGTAATGAAGATCAATGTACTGAATATATAGTTCTTTTTATCTAAGATAAAGAAAATTAATTATGTAGAAAGGGTGGACTTGCATTACTCTTTTTTCTAACAATAATCAGCACCTGTATTTTTATTCAGGTATTGAAACAGTAAATGTTGACTTTGGGTACTACACTTTATATAGTACCGGTACTATATACAGTATTATTACTATTGTAAATGAGTATTTTGATATTAAGATATCCAAACTTAAAAATGGTATGTGCTCAAAAAATGCATACCTTGTCACTGCTCTGCCATCAAAAGTCAACCCATCTAAGAACCAGGAAGACAAATGGGTTTAGAGAATGGTTTAGAAAGCTCAAAGTGGTATACCTGTAACGTAAGGATATTTACAACATCCATTTCCTCTCAATTTCTTTATGTCTAAAGGAGTGATCTCAGGAGTAATATTATACCTCAGGTAAACTTGATTATAAATATGAGACCAAATGTAACCCCTAATTAAGAACATCTGCTGGCTGAATCCACTACGGAATGGGGAGACACTTAGGCTGATAAGAAAGGATGGATTTCACCTTACTGGATGACAGACAGCTGCCTTCCATGTGGTCCAGGCCTCTCAGTGACAATGTCTAAAGCGGACATTGAAAAGTAAGCAGTAGACAGCTAGTTTCTATGAAAAATAAAAGCTTTGTGTCCTCCTCTTACTCAAGTCATATATAGAAGAGTCTGAAGAGGATTTTTTGTATATTTATTTATTTATTTATTTATTTATTTATTAGAAATTACCACCTTCTCCCCTCCTCCCGTTTCCCTCCCACTCCCCCCATTCCCTCTCCCCCTCCCTCTACAGTCCTAAGAGCAGTCAGGGTTT
>LOJH01010823.1:6774-22254 GCA_001685095.1 Ellobius talpinus
TGGTGGCTCACAACCATCTGTAATGGGGTCTGGTGCCCTCTTCTGGCCTACAGGGATACACACAGACAGAATATTTTATACATAATAAATAAATAAACTTACAAAAAAAGAAAGAAACATGGGTTTTGGTTTAATGGCATAATAGCACTTGTCTAGCAAACACAAGGTATTTGGTTTGGTCCTGAGCAAAGACAGAAGGAACAAAAGAGAGGTAGGGGTGTTTTGTCAGTGTTTATGTCCTTGTGGTTTTTGTTGTTGTTGTTGTTAACTTGACATAAGCTAGGGTCATCTTGAAAGAAGGAACTTCAGTTGAGACGATGCCTCCATTAGATTGACCGTAGGCAGACCTCTGGAACATTTTCTTAATTAATTTATGATTGATATGGGAGGGTCCAGTCCACTGTGGGTGGTGCCACCCTTAGGCAGATGGTCCTCGGTTATATAAGAAGTCAGGCTGAGTAAGCCATGGAAAGCAAGCCAGTAAACAGTGTTCCTCTGTGGCTTTTGCCTCAGTTTCTGCCCCCGGTTGCTTTCTTGAGCTCCTGCCCTGACTCTGCTCAAAGAATGTGATTGGGAGATGTAAGCTAAAGGAACCCTTTCCTCCCCAAGTTGCTTTTGGTTCTTCTGGTGCTTATCACAGCAGCAGAACGCAAACCGAAACTGTCCGCCAGGATGATAATAAGCACATCGCAAACAGGTTTCATGATTATTCTGGTTTAGAATGATTTCAAAGAGGAGAGTATTTTTCATACTATCTTCAACTGAGACCATTTAAAGAAAAACATCTGGGAAACAAGTCAGAAATACCAAGATCTGTGCAGATGAAGGACTCCAGCCAGTTTTTAGGAAACAAGAAGACATGTATTCAAAAGCCATGTACATGCTCCCAAAGAGGAGAAAATGACCAAGAGAAAGCTTTGTAGGGAAGGCAACATGGAGATGGGGCTTGAGGGATGTGTAGGAGTTTCTTATGACTGTGTAAAACCGAGGAAAGAACACAAGTGACTATGGCCCACAGCATCTGAGAGGCAGAAATGGGGCCTGTGCTGAGTGGTAAGGTTGGAAAGGGAAGGAGATAAACACTGAGGTTAGTTCTTTCTGTCATCATCATAATGGACAATGCATCAAGAGGAGCTTTCTGTGTGCAGGGGTCATCAAACTGTGGGTAAGATCAGCGGGTCAGGAAATTGATTGAGTGGGTTATGGTGGCCATCAAAACTAACTCCACATGGTAGGCAGCATCTGAATGTGTCTTCCAGTGTAAGCACAGGGACATCGGCTCTCTACATGAGTACTGAGTCAGAGTGTGAAATGCACACGGTGAAAGCACCTGCGACCGACTGCCTCATGCTGAGACTCCTAGCTGTGGGGGCCTCCTGGGAATCTGTGGTCACCTTTCCAGTTGGCTCACATAGCTGTTGTTTATGGTCTCCTCTCTCTAAACAGCTTTATTGTGGTGTGATTTACGTGTAGTACAATAGTACAGTAAACTGCACACGTCTAGCACACACAGTTGATGAATCTGAACACAAACTAAGGCTTGTGAAACTCTCCCCACAGTCAGGCTAACAGATATCCAGCAACCCTAAAAGTCCCCCGTGACCCTTCTGTGTATTGATTAGGAGCATTTTCTGACCACGAGTCTCACTTCACTTGTTTGTTTGTTTTTGAGAAAAGCTCCCACATAACTCTGACTGTCCCCAAATTCCCCATGTAGCCAGCATGACCTTGACCTTCTGATTCTTCTGTCTCCACATTCTTTGTGCAAGATTATGGGCATGTTCTACCACACCCCTCTTATGAGATTCTGGGGATCAAACCCAGGGCCCCGTGCATGGTAGGGGACATTCTACCAACTGAGCTAAGCACAGCTAGACGCCCATCTTATTAGGTAAAATTTTAGGTCCACAGGCCAGTATGGTTCTGGCCACTATACCGTGCCACACAGCAGGTCCCTAAAACTAGCTCATCTTTTAGGATGGCAGCTTCATGGATGGTCCTTTAAAAAGCTAAGCTGAGAAACACCATAAGATCCAGAGATCCCACCCCAAAAGAATTAGAGGATGTTTCTGAGGAGAAAGATGAATCCCTGCGAATACACAACCATCTGAGCGTAACTGAGAGATGGAGATGGCACAGCCTGGGTTTTGTCTGAGGTCTGTACCTCCCAGGGAAGTATTGCTTAGGACCACACTGGGTCTGGTTGTTGTTTTTCCATGTCAGAAATATGATAGGATCAGAAACTCCCAGGGTGGGGGTGTGGGAGCGGGCACATAGTCGGAAGTGCAGAGGACTGTCGGATGATGTCATTGCCAAACAAGAGAGACAGCCTAAAAATGGAGTGGATTTAAATTCACTGTAGGTAAACAAGCACGCAGGAGCTATTTTAATTTTACGTTGGAATAGACAAGAGCCGGAGTCGTTCGTGGGGAGGATGTTGGCTTTGGATGTAGGAGATGAAGACATCATCAGACTCCTGTCTTCACTGACAGATGGCAGCAAAGAGCCCAGGAAGAAAGTAGGCAGGAGGACCTGGCCCCGGGTTTGTGACTAGGACCTGCCCACGTGTGAACTGGCCAGGGTTTGCGACTAGGACCTGCCCACGTGTGAACTGGCCTGGGTTTGTGACTAGGACCTGCCCACGTGTGAACTGGACCCCGCTTATGACTAGGACCTGCCCACGTGTGAACTGGCCCCCGCTTATGACTAGGAACACCAGATTCCTTTCATCTCTGCGGAGCCCAAACTTGCTCACACCACCCTAGGCCGGCTTCTTCATACTGTACTTCATCCTTCCCCTCTTCTTGTTTCCAAGACATTTCTAGACGGTTCACTCTCAGTCCTTTGAAGACACTGCTGTTGTCTGGGAAGGCTGAGTAGCTAAATAGCTAGAAGTGTGGCGGCAACTGGAATATCTGTTACAGTCAGCGGGGAGATCCATTAAGGTGGGGACCATTCTTGATGCCATTGAAGCACACACAGCATGGAATCCCACTGCCTCAGCCTGCCTGTGTTACTGTAACAAAACGTCTGACATTGCGCAATATACAGAGAGATTTGTTTGGCTCGTGGTTCTTGTGGCACCGGAAGCCCTCCCCTCCCTGTGTCTGGAGAGGACCAAAGGGGAACCCGTGGCAAGGGGAACCCGTGGCAGGGAAGAAGCAGCAGGGATTCCTCTCTCTCTAGAACTGATCAGATCATGTGAGCACTCCTCTACCTCCTAACTCTCCGCCAGGCCCCGCCTCTTAAAGGTCCCACAGCCTAACACTGCCACACTGGGGACTTCTGATGTAAAGACCACATCCAGACCACAGTGTCCTCTTCTTCAGTCTGTCAGTTTGATTGGTGACGTGATTGGTGACACGTGGGGCTAGACTTTTAAAGGTAGAAAGAATCAAGTTGAATTTCCTTCCCTTGGAGATAAAATAAAAACCAGAAGCGTGAATCTTGTCAATTCGTTCATCCAGAAGCTTGAGATCTTGTAGTTTGTTCAGGTGGTTTTTGGGCACCTGTGCACAGCAGACCTCTTCCCTGATATGTGAGGTTCCCGACCTCCTTCTGGGCCTCACTCAGACAGTCTTGCAGACTCTGGACATTCCTGTTTCTGGGGGTGGGTCTGTCAGGGTCGGGGGGGCAGCCAGCCAGCCACCATCACGGCCAGAACTACCAAAGATTTATTCATTAATTGCAGCTAGGAATAATGACTCATAAAATGTCCCTGAAGGAGTCATAGTGGTACCTCTGAAAGAGGATGGTCAGATCCTGGAGGTAAGGGAGGGGGTATGGAGGCAAACTCAGGATGCCTGTAGCTGTAAGCTTGTCTCACACATTAGTTAAGTGCCTGCTGTGCCCATTATTTACAGTTGAGAGCTCCATGGTAACTGAGTCCCACCTGCTAACAGAACAAAGTCTTCTTACAGAGCATCCTGTGGCTTCCAAACTGCAGGTTCTGGCCCACCACTGGACTATGACATCAGTTTAGTAGATCAATGATCCCAACTTAGGGGGAAAATGCAGAATTAAATGGAAGCAAAATCGCACAGTGCCTTACACATATTTAAGACAAATACATTTCACTAATGCTGTATGTGTGTGTGCATGCATACATACCTCTAGTGGGAGTGATATTCCAGGTCTGGGATGCAATCAAGTATTGGCATGCATTAATAGTGTATCAGCTATCTATTGCCCTGGTAATGCTGTATAACAACCACAAAATCCCAAGGGCTCAAGGAGCTCTGGTTTCTCACCAGAGTCGGGGACTCCAGAGTCGGTCAGAGAACTCTGTTCACTGTGATTGGCTGGCTCACATATTTGGGAAACAGCAAAACTACTAGCTGATCTAAGATGAATGGCAAGGGAGGCTGGGGCAATCTGACCTGCTGTGTGTGTGACATGAGCTGGAGGCCAGATAAGTTAGTAATTGCCACCATCACGTAAAACACATATGAAACTCAGCGATGGTTACACAGTAGCTGAAGGAATGCCTGAGCCTGTATGAATTATTTTAACATTGAAGTCACTTTACTGATCTTCTGACACCTAATAGATCTAAAAAAAATGATGATTTTGGCTTAATGTTTTTGAATGATTTGTTTGTTTCTGTGTAGCCCAGGCTGGTCGTGAACACCTCTTGACCCTCCAGTCTCAGCCTTCCTAAAGCAAGACAGTATTTTTTTTTAGATTTTTTTCAAAAAAAATTATTTTATGTGTAAGAATGTTTGTCAGCATGCATGTATGTGTACCACATATGTGCCTACTGGATCCGCTAGAACTGTGCTACAAATGTTTGCAAGCTACGATGTGGGTTCTGGAAATCAAACCCAGGTCCTCTGTAAGAACAAGGGCTCTTAACCATTGAGCCACCTCTCCGGGCCCCAAGACAGCCTTTTTAAAGGCTTCCTATCCTTGTGATTTGGGGAGGCCTCGATACAATCCCCCAGACCACTTGTTGCCCTTTTCCCTCACTCATATGGCTATTTCTCTTCTTTAAAAAGTGTCCTCACAACTCTGCCAGCTTCCTATTGCTGTGACAGTGCCCAGGGCAAACGGCTTCCGAGGAAGGAAGGTTTACCGCGACTCAGTCCCAGTCTGAAGTTCCAGTCCACGGAAACGCGCCCTGCCTGTTGCTTTGGGTCTGTGGTATCGCAGTCCACTGAGGAGGGGGCATGTGGCAAAGGAGTCCCAGTCACCTCATGGCTGCTGGGGGGCAAAGACCAGATTCTCAATATTCCTTTCAAGACAACACTCCTAAGGTCTTAACTTCCGCCCACTAAACCCCGCCCCTTAGATGCCACCACCACCTCCCAAGAGTGCCATGGGCTTGGGATCAAGACTCTAATCCCTGGGCCTTTGGGAACTACTTCAGATCCAGTTTATAGGAATAATCATAACTGCATGAAGCTCGTTCCCTTCACGACCCGTCTCCCTGCCCTTCTGGAGTCCTCCTCTCTGACTCTTAGGTCTTTCAGGTCATGTCTACGTTCTGAAACTGTAGGGACAGCCACTCATGACACAGGCTGGCCTGCCTGCCTTTCTTCTTTCCATCCATCCATCCATCCATCCATCCACCCACCCACCCATCCATCCATCCATCCATCCATCCATCCANCATCCATCCATCCAYCCACCCACCCAYCCATCCATCCATCCATCCATCCATCCATCCACCCATCCCTCCTCCCCACTCCTATAATACTTAATTTTCAAAAGGGAAGCTATCCTGAGACAGAGGCAGGGAGCAGGAAGGCCCAGTAGGAAGAAGTAGATTTTCAAAGGGATACTTTATTCAATTAATTAGTCAATTCCCCTGTCGTAGAAGAGAAATTATCTGTAAACCACACTGACAGAGGAGACTCTTACTGCAAGGAACAAAATGATGCTTGGCTGTTAACAATAGAAGAGCTCGTTTGCAATGTAAATGAGCAACCAGCAGGCAAATGAACCCTTCTGGGAAAACCACTCTAATCTAAACCTGCTTGCCTTGGGGAGACTGCAGAGTCAGGGCTCCTAGAAAACCCTCTAACAGGGCCTCCAAGGGAAGGATGCAGGTAGTTTTCTATGAAATTGCATTTGAATGGAGCAAATGTGTTGCTTGGCAGTGGCTGGTGTCTTTAAAAGTCCAATCCATGATTGTAGACTGACTTATTTACGATTATCATTGTATAGCTGCAATAGTTTGGATATAAAATAGTCAGGCATTTCCCCCTGTTTTTTATTTGTAGGAAAACACGTCATTCAAGTATCTTAGTGATCGAATGTGACTCGCTGGTGATGGCAGTTAGGAAGTTCCGGGCCCTGCCAAGCACAGGAGCACCCAGAAGGGACATATGTTTCCTCTGCTTTGTGTTCCAAATTTGCCTTAAAAACATGCAATTACAGAAAAGCCTGATTTATATTTTCAAGGAGCACCACAATAATGGCCCTGTTTTGTTGCAGTGTTTTTTAAAAAACGTATGTTTATTGCTGCCTTTTTTCCCAAAAGAACTTGGTTTTCACTTTCCTCGGTCACAGATGAAAATTTGATGAGGTCTCTGAGAGCTAAAGATGGTTTCCTTAAGGGCAATGGGAATTCGGTTAACACAAGCTGACAAGGACAGACAAACCTCCTCTAGTCACCTTCACTCTGTCCCTTCTTTGCACGGGAGGTGGAAGAAGCAGGCAGGAAGGTCTGTGTATCACACTAGGAAGCAAAGAGACATAGAAACACCAGGAGGGCACCGTGAACACACACCCTGCACGGACACCAAACGGCTGCCAGTGGTTACTGGATCCTTGCTTACTGGAGGTGGCCGTGGTAGGCTGTCTTTGCAAGGGCTGACTCTGGGGAGTAGGGGGAAAGGGTCACATCTTATTCATAAATAAAAATTACCATAGAGTTCTTGATAAATTATGCAGTCACACTGGCTTGCATATCCTGCCCGCTGTTACTGTCATCAATGAAGGCTTTCACTCCTATCGCTCAGAGTTTTTCTAACACATTTGTAGAGCACATAGAAGTTTGTGTCTTTCCGGACCGGGGAGCCCACTCCTGGGAGGCAGGGCCATATTTTGTTGCTATTGTTAATTGCTCTTTTATTCTGGAATGGAGATCCAGGAAGGCGAAAGACCAACTCTCTACCTATTATGTTATAACAATGTAAAATTTAAGGAACTAATAAAGACAGGGAAAAAGTTTCTCTGGGCATTTGAAAGATGGAAGTTTGTGTCAGAATAACACATGGGCACTCTGGGCTTTCCTTCTGAAACAGTGTCTATTCGTGTTGCTGAGTCTGGTTTTGAACTCTTGGTCTCAAGTGATTCTCCTGCCTCATCCAGCTGAATAGCTGGGATTATATGCATGCACCAACATGCCCAGTCATTTCAATGTGTGCGTGTGTGTGTGTGTGTGTGTGTGTGTGTGTACACACATATGTTCAAACCTGTAGTTACCTGGTCCTCCCAAGGATTCACCTTCCTGTGAAAACTCAACTCGCATATTTCATTTGTGTGACCCGTGAGTCTGGAAAAGTCACACCAACTTTTGTGGATGGATGCTGGGCAAAATTTGGTTGAAGAAAACACCGAATTAGCTCCCTAGAAATGTCTTTTCTGCAATCATGGAAACAACCCCTCAGATTGTCGGGATCATCTTCTGTGTGTTTTTAAATTCTGTCCAGATCCTCCCTCCTACTGGTTGGTCACTGCTCCTGGGTTTGTGTTTTGCTGGAAGACCCCTACAGGGATATTTTCAGAGAGTCGTGTTTCCGATTTTGCTCCTCCATGAAAATGAATTTAAAAATAGCCATGGACCATTCAAGATAGAATTTGAAAGATATTTGTATTCTATCACGGTGGTGACTTACCCAATAGCTTTGGGGTCAGCCTGAATTATTTTGGGGGGCACCACTTTGGAGGCAGGCACACATGGATTTCAGATGATCCCGTTGGGGGAAAGCCAATTTCTCTGTTCGTCTACCATAGTTACACTGCAATTTAACTCATCCCTACCCACTGCCTTTCGTTCTAAGCCAGGAGTTTGGGGGTCTGCACTGATAAAAAGACAAAATTTGGTATAGCAGATAAGAGACAGGGAGTGAGAAATGTACACTGGTGATCTGTGTGCTGAGCTGAGGGAGGCGGACCAAGAGAGAACCTGCTCTTTCCCGCCAAAATGTTAAGGCCAGGAAAAGATGGCGGAACTGTTCTCCCCAGAACAACTTCCCCTAGCCCTGAAAGCCGGAATGTGCAGGGATCCTGGGTCGTGGTGTGGTCACTGAACAGGTCCTTAGGATCAAGGCAAAGTGTTCTCCTTCTCTCCTTTCTCCTTCCAGGTCAGCTGATCTTTTTTTCTTCTTTTATTTCCTACACTCATCCTCTCTCACATCCCAGCCCAGACCACCCAACCTGATGCCAGAATCAGGGGCTGGGCACTGAACAGAACCAGCAGCTCAGCTCTGCCACTGCTTTATGGGAGAAGAAATTACCAGTGACAAGAAATTCCATTTAGTGGGTGCTATTTTTCGCATTCTTGGTTGTAAGTCGTTTTCTTTTCTTTTGATGAGATTGAGCATCAAGTGACCTTGGAAGAGCTACAGCACGTAAATGCACTCTTTCAGGTAGGCACAAGCCAGGTAAACTTTGAAATGCCTATCTGGATGATTTGATTCTTTTCTTGATATTTGATTTTTTGTTACAAAGTACAAACTTTTAAAATTTCTATAAAATAACCACGAAGGATTATTTTTGATTGTCACTTCTTAATGGAACTAAAAACAAATTGCTTTGATTTTCCCGTTTAATTTGTGTTTATTTTGCTTAATTTTTAACTGATTTAACTGGTTAACACAACACAGAAATCCTATGGGAAATCAGCAGTGTTTAGGGGAGTCTAGTTAGACCTCCAACTCTTTGGACTTTAGCTCCTAGACTCAACGAAACACGGCACCTGTAAATTCTCAGCTGACGGTTTATCTTTCTTTCTCTTCCACTTGTAGGAACATGGGAAGAGAGGAAGCCATCTGCTGGGTATGGAGACGTTTAAACGCATCATGAGGCAGAGCATGAGGTCGCACAGACACGTAAGCGGGCCTTAAAAATATCAGCTCATGGAGAATGCAGTTAATGCCGTAGCCACACAAGCCAATTAGATCCCAGCACCTCTGTAGATGGCTCGCCTCTCTACTAAGACCTGCTGGATTTACTGGAGAGCTTCTTGGGAAAGGCTTTTAAACAACTTGGTAGACTAGAGCAATGAGACAGTTAGAGATTTTTCTTAGGAGGAAATCAATACTCTTACTAAATTATTTCCTAATTGTATATATGCTTTTATTCCAAAGACAACCACTTGTTTCTCCTAAGTCTTCTGCCAACCTCCCTGACAGCTGGAATCAAATGGTTTACTCATTCTCCGTCATCTTGGTCAGCTTAGAATAGAAACTGTTTTCTTACTTATTGTTCTTTAGATTTTCCTTTGTATTCTTTGACAATTTCATACACACATATAACGGGTATAAGGTATTTTGGTCATTTTTCACACTTTCCTTGTTCCTCCTCTATTCCTACTAAACCCTCTCTGTTCCCAACAGCTCTCCTCCTACTTTCACGGCTTTGTGTTGCTGCTGTTTGGTTGTTTGTTTTATGGCCCCTGGATTTAATGAGGACAGCTTCCACGAGCACGGGTGGGGCCGTCTTCTGTTTTCTGAAGCATGGGCAGCTTAGTAGAGTACAAAGTCTTAGTGGGCAATACCTTAGGGATTGGGGGGAGGGCAATCCTCAGTTGCTAAAGCAGGAAGCATAGGATCAGAGTTTAGCTCCCTGGCGTACATGTACAGAGCCGGGAGCAGTGGCACACACCTGTAATTCCAGCACTGGGGGGGGCAGGAGGATGGATGATGGGAGCCTGAGGGCCAGTCAGTCTAACTGAGTTGGTGAGCTTCAGGCTCAGTGAGAGACAATGTCTTGGAAAGTAAGGCGGACAGCAACAGAGGAAGATGCCTGGTCCCCACCTCTAGCCTCTGTATGTGTGGGCACACGTGATCTTGCACACCTGAACATGTGTTCCCACATAGACCACACACCTAAGATTTTACTCATGATGTAAGTTATCTGTGCTAAAGGACAAGCTGTTTAGGTGCTGTCCACCAAGACTTCATAATAGTCTCTTGTTAGAGAAGAAAAGTCAACACGAAGTGCTATGATCCGGGGCTGGAGGCACTGAGTGCTGTTACACCCAAATCTATTTCTGGGTCAGGGACTTCAGGGGAGGGACTTGGAATCTCTAAGCCGCTCTTTTCAGTGGTGAAATGGGAGGGAGATGCCACTGCTCTGCCACTCCAGGGTCTGATGGAATAAAACACAGAGACCCTAAGGCCATGGGAGTAGACAACCAGAAATCAATGACTCTTTGTTAAGTAAGTGATAAAGGGCTTCATGGCTCCTCCGTGATGTTCTGGGCCACATTTTACTCGGCATAAATGGCTGTAGACAGTGCAATCATCTGCCATGAATTCCCTCTGTGTGAGGCAGCAATATTTCTAAGTTCCCCACCCTCTCATTGTGTGTGTGTGTGTGTGTGTGTGCCATGTGCGTGCAGTGACCAAGGAAGCCAGAAGATGGTATTGATCCCCTAGCGCTGGAGTTATAGGTGGTTGTGAGCCACCTAATGTGGCTTCCTAAAACTGAACTTGACTCTTTTGAAAGAGCAGCAAGCTCTCTTAACCACTGAGTTAGCCCTCAAACCCACACCTTACAGCTTCAAGCAGAATGTTCTTCTACAAGGAGAGACTGTTATGAAATCTTGACAGACAGCTTGTTCTCCATCATGTGTGACTCATGTCATGAGGAAAACTGTATGTGTTGGTGCGAGTTTTAGTTGCGATGACAGAAAGCCCTCAGTCAGCAAGGCCCGTGTGAGACGCAGGGCTTTTGCCTCTTTACCTTTCAGTTCTGACGGTTAACCTCTCCCAGAATTTGACACACCCTTTGGGGCTCATTATGGGTTTCTCAGTGAGTTGATTAACTTACGAAGGGAGTAACTCAGTTCCCCCAAGCAGCCCATGGGATCAGGCCTATTCATCTCAGTGAGAGGCGTACCCCAACCCAGCGAAGTCACTCCCGCCTCACCTCCAGGGTAGCAGGCTGAATCTTGCTGGCCCACATCCTATGACATGACTCACAATACTGCACTGCACTAGCTTCTGCCACCTCTCCCAGAGCCGGGAGAGGGGCCACCCCGCCCCCCAGTGGAGCTCCCAGGCTCCACTGTGATCTGGACAGAGAAGCTGTATCCAGGTCGTGGCGACTATCACCCTGAGTTTTCTGTTTTCTGGCTCATCTCTGATCTCAGCCTTTTATGAGGCCATCCCTCAGGGTGAAAGGGATTATTTAGATATCTATTCCAAAAACCTCATTAAACCTGCATCCGTGGTATTGTCTGAATTCTGCCACATTGGTACCTCTCTCTCCAATAATCTAGCGAAAACTATAAACCCATTCTTTTTTCCTCCACAGAGTATTGGACAAATAGAGCAACTTTTCATGAAAATAGACTATGAGGCAGTGGGGAGCATCCAGTGGGTAAGTTGCATTCTGTAACTCCAATTTACCTATGTCAATATGCATATGACATATTATTTGGAGGCTGACCTTGTCCCTATGGCTAATCAAAGCTGAACCAAAGAGAAGTGCTTGCTTGCCACTTTCACATCTGTCTATGAAGGAGCTTACCTGGGAATCTCAGTAGCTCCAGCAGACTCCACACAGGCCACCCTAAACCCAAGACTTGGAGCCACATCCACCACTTCACCTAATTGCTAAGGGAAAATAGGAAGCGAGAAATCCCTTGGATGCAACGGCTGCTGGTGGCCGATGCTGTGAGCATCTGCAAAGGGTGTTAGAGCCAGGACTGTCACAGAATAAGTCCTCTACCTATATCACACAGTCATTAATGTCCCTCAGTTTCCCGTGTGTGATGATGAAGGGGTAAGAAAGACTTCAGCTTTGACCATTCTTGGTCACTGAGCCATTAACAGCCTTCCACTGTCTGGGGATGCATTAAGTTTAAAAATGACAAATTGAATAGTAAGCCATCTCTATTCAGACATTTGGCCAATTCACCAAGAGATGCAGATGTAAATGCATTCAAATGTCATCTGGTTTTAAATGGAGCATTCGAGCTTCCAGTGGGCAAAAAGAAATCTTCTAGCAAGGTGGTGGCTTGGGAGAAATCGATAGGAAATAAAAATGCCTAGAGTCCAAAGCTACCCACCCAATGTCTCAGGTTCAAAGGCCACCTTCCTTTTTTCTTTCTTCCTTTTTTTTCACCTTTCTTTTCTTAAAATTGAAGTATCTTTCTATGGGTATACTGCTAAGATCCCAAGGGAGGCACAGAACTGTGAAGCCAGGTAGATAGGGCCACAAGCCCCTGGCCAGCCATTTCTTAAATATTCGCTCTTAAGTGAGCCACTGGACTTTTCCATACTTAAGTCTTTTAATTTGTAAAAATTATCCCTATTGAGAACTGAGGTGAAGGCCCATGATGTGGAGGTCATGCATCGTACATGGCTAGAAACAACCATCACCATTGCTGAGAAGCCCACTTGACTCCCAAACCACCTTTAGAGGAAGAGGGCAAGACATACAGGAAGGAAGAAAGTATAGAAGGACAGCAGACAGCTGGGCAACAGACCTCTAGACCCGCAGTTGCCGCTCCTCAAGTTGGCAGTGTATGCTAACAATTCTATACATGCCCGAGAAAAGAGTTTTATCCATTCCTTGATGGGAAAGTGGATTTCTGAAAGCCCAGAAGACAGCGCGGCTTAAGCAGTTTCCCTTTGCTCTCCAGGACGGCTTCTGCACATACCTGCAGCTAGAGTACTCCCAGCAAGCCAAGGCTGCCGCTCGGAGGGCAGAGGCTGCCTTCCTGCTGCCTGCCGTCCAGCAGAGGCTGTCCTACGGGAGGCCCGTGCTGCGCATCCTCTCTATGCCTGATGACACCTTAATCACCATCCGAGAAGATGGGGCTATTTATTTCTGGTCCCCGCAGCTGAAGCTGAAAAGAAAAAAGCCAATTTTCGTATGTGATTTTCATTTGATAAGGATGCTGACTGCTACAGTTTGATTTTACTTGCTATTTTAGACCGCTCCTTAAGTGCCGTGATTACATAAATTGTGCCCTTGAATATACGTGTTCATGGCAGCTTTTGTGAGTCTGTGGAATGCAAATAAAACATGAGCCTCACGTGGAGTACAAGATAGTGCTTCGTTTTGCTTCTCACATCAGATGAAATGATGAATTACACATGCTTCTGTCATGTAATTCATCATATGTCTTACTGAATGACAAATGGAATGGAATCCCCGCCCCCCCTTGTGGTTATGCCTGCGAGGCGGTTCTGCTAGGTTTTTTTCTGAATCACTGATCAGAAACTCAGAAACCAACATGCCTTTGGGAAGTGTAATTAAGAGAGAGAGCACCAGGCCCATCTCTGCCACCCACCCACCCCCCGCTTCTCATTCAACAAATATTTGAGCTCCTGTGATGAAACAGGCTCTGTGCTGGGTGCTGGGTGCTGGTTGTGCTGGGTGCTAGCTGTGCTGGGTGTGCTGGGTGTGCGGTTGTGCTGGGTGTGCTGGCTTCTGGGTGTGCTGGGTGCTGGTTATGCTGGGTGCTGGGTGTCCTGGGTGCTGGGTGCTGAGTGTCCTGGGTGCTGGGTGCGCTGACTGCTGGGTGTGCTGAGTGCTGGATGTGCTGAGTGCTAGGTGTGCTGGGTGCTGAGTGCTGAGTGCTGGGTGTGCTGGGTGTGCTGAGTGCTGGGTGTGCTGAGTGCTGGGTGTGCTGGGTGCTGGGTATACTGAGTACTGGGTGTGCTAGGTATTGGGTGTGCTGGGTGCTGGGTGCTGAGTGCTGGGTGTACTGAGTACTGGGTGTTCTGGGTACCGGGTGTGCTGGGTGCTGGGTGTGCTGGGTGTGCTGGGTACTGGGTGTGCTGGGTGCTGGGGTGGAAAGCTCTGTCTCTGCCCTGAGGTGACTTACAATTAGAAGTTACCAGCTTAACCTCTCAGATTGCTGAATAGCCCATTCCAGGGGAGGGCACTGAGTCAGTAACGTGTTCCTCCCCTTGAAGAAAAAAATAAATGAAAAAAAAAAACTACAGGGGCTGGAGAAATGGCTCTGGGGTTAAGAGCATTGGATGCTCTTCCAGAGGACCTGAATTCAATTCCCAGCACCCACCTGGAGATTCCCAACCATCTGTGACTCCATTTCCAGGGGGAACTGATGCCTTCTTCTGGCCTCTGAGAGCACCAGGCACAAAACTAGAGCCCACACATGCATGCAGGCAAACACGCATGCATGTAAAATAAAGGTAACATCTTTTCAATAAAAAATGAAATGAATTTAAATTAAATAAATACAATCTTTTTAAAAAGGCATATACATTTGTTTATTTTCACTTTTCAATCCTGTAGGGCAAATCCACCAGCCGGAAGTCCCAGTGGGTGACAGACATTGTCAGCATGCCACAGTATAACAAGCTAATCGTTGGGACTGGGTAAGTACGGGAAGTTGCAGCCCAAAGGGAGCAATCCGGGTTTGATGAGCTGCGGAGCCATGTCTGAGGTACACAAACATACACATTTGCAGCATGAGGCTAAAGCGAGAGTCTTTAAAATATTAGGAGCCATATGTCTGGGCAGAGATAGACTTTGTGTGGCTTCATGCAGTGATAGCATTGTCTCAGAGGCGACCTCTTGGAGGAAATACTTCTGGAACCAAGAAAGAAGCCCCATGAGGAAAATATTAGTCAGAGTAATTCTTAAGCATACTTTATTTAGATTAAATGATGTATTTGTTTTCTCATCCATCTAAATTGAGTCTTGACTGCACGGAATTAATTCAAAGGGTAAATTATCTCATGCAAACAAAGGTGTCCTCGCTGCTGTCATTCACTGCTGAGGCTGCAGAGCAAGGTCTTGAAGGCTCCAGCCCCCCAGGAGTGTGGACTAAGATCACGGAGGGAGGGTGGGAGCTGAAGGCAGCTTGAGTGGACTTTGGTGGGTGGCTGCAGCTAAGGAGCGGTTTGATGGGGTCCCACAGCTCTGCCTACCATACAAACACCTCATGCAGGGAAGCCCTCTTCACAGCTCCCTTCCACAGGTCACCGGAGCTCTAGGCCTTAACTACTTTGAAGACTTGCATGACCTCATAGTTAACCCAATCCCAGCCTATCCCAGTTATTTTATTAGATATAGTTGTTCATGCTGCTTAATACATTCTATAATTGTTAACTCATCATCACCAAACACATTTATTAACATATCAATACAATTAATATAACCAATTTAATATTATGCTAACTACTAAATAACAAATTTGTTTATAAATTCAGCTTGATTTTTAAATTTTTTTATTATACTACTTTTTATCATCATTTTGAAAAAAAGATTGATGGGCTGGAGAGATGGCTCAGAGGTAAAGAGCATTGCCTGCTCTTCCAAAGG
>LOJH01010824.1:7273-18234 GCA_001685095.1 Ellobius talpinus
GCTGATTGCCCTGGAGCTGGAGGTTAGCTGGGCGCTGGCCTGTTGCCTGGTACTAGCGGGTGGCCCTGGCACAGGAGGGTCCCCGGAATTACATAATCAATCCTAAGCGGCCTGTGCACACCTTTGGCATCTCAAAAGCGCAAACTGCGAGGTGGGTGACTCAGCAGAATTCAGCTCTCTTGGAGGTGGGGAATGTGAAGGTGGCGCGGCCTCTGTGTGCGGGAGCCACTGGTTGGGGGGCCCAGATCGGATCCGTTTGTAGAGAACGTGGCGCAACCCTGGAGTGGCAGGTGCGGTGAACCTTGTGCCCATCCATGTCTGCCTTTCGTGGTTCTCCATGAATCCGAGTTTCGTCCTCATTTCCTTGAGCGTAGGAGGAAAAATTTGAGAAGTCAGTAGATTCTGCCCTGCCTTTTCCTAGAATTAGGAGGCGGGGAGCTCCACCAGGCGGGCCCTGCAAACAAGGTCACTCTCTCTGCGCCACGGTCAGCTTGCCTCATCATCCTTGCTGTCTCCCTGGCCACGCGATGCTAAAGAAGGCCTTGCTTTGGACTGCTGATGGGTTGGGTCCTTGGGCCCCAAGAGCAAGGACTGAGAACCATTTTCGCCTCGATTTAAACAGCCAAAACCTAGTTCATGCAGTAAGGAGAAAAATATTAAGGGAGCCCTCAGCATCCGGGTGTTTTTCCCTTTATTCCCTCCCCCGCCCACTTGCCTGCTTTTTCTCCTCTTTTGAAGGCTGCGCAGCAGAATTGGAAGCCAAGGGCGACATTACTGTTAGATATGGTGGATAGAGGAGCAGGGGACTTTAAAATCGTTCTCTATTTCTGTACAGGCAATAATGTTAGAGTTGCATCTCTCATAACTTTAAAGGGTAAAAGAGCTAGACTTGCCTATTAATTTTTCTTGATGCATAAGTACTTTTGGGGCGCTTCTTTCTCAGTCCGACTCTCAGCTGTGGCTACAAGAAGAAACGTAGGCCCATCTGGAAAAAGTCCTCAACCCCATTTCCTATTAGGAAGTGGGGGGAAGTTAAATATTTCACCATTCTCCAAAGAATTACACCCAACGTTCTTAAGGGAAAAGCTGGAAACACACTAGCCTTGTCTCCGTAGTACACAGCCCTTCACATGTTATTTCTGTGGAGGATTGCTTTCAAATTTTCTCTGAATTTGTCAGCCCCACCCCCTTAGTATTTTAAAACGACACGTGGACCGCATAGCAGGCAGCACTCTGAATGCCTTGTCTGCATATTCACTGGCTCACCTCACACAACTAAAATCCCTGTGCTACACACGTTAGCCTGAAGCACAGGGAAGTGAAGTCACGACGCAAAGATCTGACATTCCTGGTCCTTGACCTTCAGGTTGTCGCCTTTTCCCAGTTTGTAGTACAGTTCAATTAACCAGAATTGAGTGTCTACCTTACGTGGTTGAGTCCTGGAAGTAGGTTACGTCTTGCTGCCATCTGGAGTTCAGCTGGTAGGCCAGTGTCAGCCAGGAAACTTAAGCGAATGTCTATGCCCTATTGTTCAGAACTTTAACAGAAATACACGCTGTGAAGTGTACCTGTCTCCAAATTCATTAGAAAACCCTTCTATTTCCTCGAACCAGGAGCCCTTCTCATTCAGTTGGTTACTGTACTCACCCAGAATATTTTAGTTTCTTATTCTTCTCCTGCTTATGACTTGATGTTGAATGTTTTATTTCAGTGATAATTTATAAAATAAGGAAAGTTCAGTCAGATCTCATGGATCCTCAACCTGAGCGATTGTCAACCTATGGCTCTGAAATTGGTTGTGACAGAAGAACTCTGCTAAGTGCCAGAGATTTGGTTTAGGGTGGGGGAGGGCACAGCACTGGGGATAGAGCCTTTTGTCTGGTGACCTCTATCACTGGGTATACCCTTAGCCTCAGAGATGTGCTTTTGTTTCAGGGTTGTAACCAGAGTTCCTGTACCTTAGGCACAGAACTGGATCTTACTATGTTCAGGTGTTTACAGAAAAGCCATTAAGTTTCTAAGGCAGTCTGACTCACAACTTAAGCTTGGCCTCAGGAAGACATGGGCCTTGAGAGGGGGTCATGGGATCTCAAAATAACAGAGTGCTAGGAACCTGTAAAAGCAGGAACTGCTGGACACAGTATTTTTAAACATTTGTAAACAGCCCTGTGGTAGATCTACCTGCAAAGATGAAGAAAACGGTTTTCCTCTCTTGGTGGGAGCTGCCAGGTTTCAGAGTCCCTTTGGTAAATACCAGGCTCCCCCTGCCATCTGTGCTCTGTCTTATGTAGCCTGCCTTCTTTCCTCCCTTGTTTTTGGTCCATTTTTAGTCTCCTTTCCAAGCTCTTTTTCTATTTAATTTGAAGCTTTGGATTCACCTGCCTACCCAGGCATTTACATGTACTTACTTGTTTGGTCTTTTTTGGGGGTACAGCTTGTGCAGAAGCCTAGAGAAGTCACAGACATCCTGAAGGTCACACAGCATTTAGGGATACTCGTCCAGTGTCTATTTCTGCTTCTTTGCTTTTTAGTATTTCCCATTTCTCACATCTAAGATGAGTTTTCCAAAACAAAGAATCCAATGTTAATATTCTTGCAATATATTTTCTGTTTTCTAAGTAAATACATAAACATCTAAGATTTTATGTGTCTTTTTCTTCGTAACAAAATGTATAATCTTTGAAAATGTTATAAAAATATTTAATGTAGATATTGAAAAAATCCCTTAAACTCCTAACATAGTTAATAACACTGAATGGTACAGTGCACTGCCCTCATAAAGTGTCCCTCATTATTATAAAAAATTCATAGTGGTTTTCACTTAGCAGTGAAAATTTTTTCGCAGAGATTAAAACCTGAGCCACGTTGCCTGTGTGGCTTAGCTATCACTGTAGCAATGTCTGAGACAGTCAACTTCTAGAAGGTAAGAAGGCAACTGATTTCAGAGTCTGTCTGTGCTCACTTGCCCCCGTTCTTTGGGCCCGTGGTGAGTCAGCCTATCATGGTGGAAACACAAAGGGCTCAAAAACCTAAACCTCCCATGAGGTCCCACCCCTTAAAGTTTCCACCACTTGGGCACAGCCAAGGTAGGAAGGAGCACTTCTTTACCACGGGGGCCTTTGGCAGGCAGTGAAGATCGAAGCTGTAATCTTGTGTGTCTATAAAAGCCTTTTCTCCCTCTGTGTGCTTGTGTGTAAGGGTGTGCGCACGTGAGGGGGCATGTGCGTGATTGTGTGCAGATATGCGTGCACGTGGAGAACAGGAGGTTGATGTCTCATGCAGTTCTTGGTTGCTCTTCACATTACTCGCTCTGAACCCGAGCCTCCTCCCACTTCAGCCAGACAGATCCTCCCGGCATTCACAGGGATTTGAGGGATCTGAAGTCAGTCATCAGACTTTCAGATACAGTGCTTTGATCACTGTGTCATCTCCCCAGTCCATAAGTGGTATTTTAGGGGGAAAAAACGAGCAAAAACAAAAAGCAAATAGATCATTAGACTATCCTAGAAACACAGAACAACTGTTTGATTCTTTAATAAAATGCCATAAGGTCAATGTCTTCTACTGTTCTTTATAGGTAATTTGTAGTTGTGTAAGGTCAAGGAACATTGGAAGCAAGGACTGAAAAATTACATTGAGCCTAGATAGTGTGGGCAAATTTAAGGTGTGGAAAGAAAAAGACAATAACTAGGGTCTGCAGTTTTCAACCCCTCTCCTGTTCTTCTTCTAGGTCATCGTGGAAAAGGCTCCCAAAGCCAGGGTCCCTGATCTGGACAAGAGGAAGTACCTTGTGCCCTCTGACCTCACCGGTAATGGGTTTTCCCTCTTCTGACCTTCCATTCTAGGCAAAGCTTTCTTGATCTTTATTTCAAGTCTAAGTTGGTGACCAAATGGGTTGTGACCATGCATGGGTCTCAGTCCTTCTGTTTCCAGCTGTTTGGCATTTCCCAATGCTTTACTCCTGAAGACACAAGCAGTACTGTGGAGTAAAGGAGCAATTGTCTGTAATTTACATAACATTAAACATCAGCCAAGGTGATCCTGAAGTCTATTTGTTCCAAAGCCAGCCAAGGGAGGGTCACATTTTAGAGAAATGCTTTATCTCTTAAATGTAGGTCTGTTTGTGAGATTAAAAACTGCAGATCCTAGCATATCTTCTATTTTGAATTACAGGTATTTAGACTTTACCTTGTTCTTAATGAAATGCTAGGTGCTTTCAGGATACTCTAGACAGATTCTTTTAGATGTTTGCCCTGAACTTCAGGCATTTGTCCATTAGCCTTCCAGAAACTTTACATTGTTTGCAGGAAAAGTCTAACCGTTGAATACAGTCATCGCCCTGACACTTGCCTCATCATACTAGGATGTCCTGAGTCCATGGATCTCTTCGTATTGTTACTTCTCCGGGTGGGAATGGAGCTGGGAAGGCCTCGGGTCCATATTAGACAGGAATGCTTCAATCTGCATTATACTCCCCCACAGTAGTCATTAGGCTGAGCTAGTATGCTGACTTTGTGTCTGAGGCTGAATAAGGGGGAAGGGAAGCCGTCCCACTGTGGTGTTTCAGGGGCTATACAGGTCTCAGTTTGTTTCTATTTTGCCACTAAGGATCTTAGATAGTATTTGGGTCTGAAAAGCTTGTATTTAGCCTAAAGGTGCGTAGATACAGTAGATTTTGGTTTTCCCGAGATTTTCTCTTTCCTTAGTCCTTTTTCTTTTCTTGCCCTGCTCTCTGTTTCCTTCATGTAGTTGGGCAGTTCTACTTCTTAATCCGGAAGAGGATCCACCTGAGACCTGAGGACGCCTTATTCTTCTTTGTCAACAACACTATCCCTCCCACGAGTGCTACCATGGGCCAGCTGTATGAGGTAATGGTTTTGGTCACAATACCAAGCAGCCCAGCCTCCCCTAGCTCTGGTTCTAGTGTTTGTTAACACACCTGGGAAGTAGGGCAAGAGGTGTTTTTAATGGGGATCCTCTTACACACAGCAGTGTGAAGCTGGGAGATTAGATACCCCTTCCTTGTCCTTTCAGGATGGAGCCCCTTCTCGGTTTAATCTTTTGAAATCTCCTCCTTTCAATCTTGTCTGACTATAGTGCTTTATTGCTGGCTTGAGCAGTTCTTGGTAGCAAGGGATTCCTGGGAGCTCATCGTTCTATATGTGGAAGCATAATTTGTTAGTGAACTGTGCACTCCACCTGTTTGTCGGTCATCCCCATCCATCCAGCGGTAAACTTGAGAAAGGAAACACCAGCTACACTTGACCCTTTTTCAGTCTGAACCGGGAGCTCTGTCAGCACAGTTAGTTCCCACGTAAACTCTGCAGATCTGGTTTACGTCAGCCACATCCAGATGCTCTTTGTAGAACAGAACAAACCTAAGACCACAAAGAGTTCCCATTGTCTGAGTACATACAGTAAATGTGTTAAAGTGTAAAATTAAGGAAGAATTTTGAGTGGGGAGAAGCTGTAGTTAGGACTTCATATAAATGATGTGATCTAAGGTTGCAACTGTACTTCTCCTTGAACACTGTCACACAAGGTACTGCCTTCCCATTGTGCCCCATTAGTTAGTCACATGCACATCTAGGAGCCCCTGGTCTAGCCTGTATTCCACAGCATTTATTCCCCGTGACTGTGCATGTCAGTATGAATTTTATGGTACCTATGCTCTCCTTGCTAGAGTGAAGGGGTTTTGCTTGTTTTTTGTTTTTGTTTTTTTTGTTGTCATTTTTTTCTCGCATGTGTGTGCAGGTGGAAGTCGGGAGGATAATTTAGGGTGTCATCCTCAAGAACACTCTGTGCCCTATTTGAGACAAGGTCTCTCATGGGCTTATAGCACACCAATAGGCTGTCCTGTCTAACCAGTGAGCCCCAGGGATCCTCCTCTTTCTCTCCCAGGAGCTGGGGTTACAAACACACAACACTGCTCATACCATTTTTATCCAGGTTCTTGGCATTGAGCTCAGGTCCTCTGGGCTTGCAAAGCAAGTGCTTTATTGACTGACCAGCCTCACCCCTACTCCAGCCATAAATTAATATTTCTTTCCAAGTTAAGAATTATTTCCCAATGTTTTGTTTGAAAACATCAAACAAAAAAACAAGTTGAAAGAGTTTTACTGAAAATGTAGACCGGCTTTCAGGGTTCTATTGCTCACATTGAACTTGTAGATACTTTTGGACTTTCGTACATATTGTATTTCAATCACATTCGTCCCTGTCCCTTACCCTCTCTCTTCCCTCCTACTGTTGCTTCTCTTGTCAGCTTGACCTCTTATGGCCAGGGTCATTTCCAGGCCAATGGGAAGAGTGTTTACGGAAATATAGTCACCTCACCAGTGACTTCCTGCCCCCATTAATTTTTTTTTCCCTCTTCTTCCACAGTATTCCCTAAACTTTGGAGGGGGCAGTTTAGATAAACCATATGTGGCCAAACATCAATCACTTACTATTGCACTCTGACCAGTATTAGGCTCAGTAGTCACTGCTGACCACTGCGAAAGGAAATGTTGCTGGGCTGTTGTGGCGTGCACATTTATTCCCATCCTTCAGGAAGCAGAGGCAGGCAGGTTTCTGTGAGTTTGAGAGCAGCCTGGTCTACTAGAGCTAGTTCCAGGACAGCCTTCAAAGCTACAGAAAAACCCTGTCTCAAGACCATCGCCCCCCTTCCCAAAAGGAAATGTCCATGACTACAGAATGAAAGTTTTTTAAGACTATGGCTTAATGTGGTTATTTTTCTGCTGTTGATGATATAATGTGTTCTCTATAAATATTGCTTTTGTGAAGCCAGAGCTCAGCATGTAGTTGACACCTCTTATTCTTTGTTCCTTTCTTTTTTTCCCTTTTTCCTGACCTAGAACTTGAACCCAGAGCCTCACACATGCTAGGAGAGTGTTCTACCCCTGGGCTGTACCTCCATTCTTTTAATGGGGGCTAATGATGACCTGTGTGTCTTCTGCACAAAGTTGTGCAAGACTCAGAATCATAAGAGACAATGAACATGAATGTTTAGTATTTTCTACTGTCTCCTTGTCTCCTTTTAGGACAACCATGAGGAAGACTATTTTCTGTATGTGGCCTACAGTGATGAAAGTGTCTATGGAAAATGAGGCAGAAGCCCAGCAGATGGGAGCGCCTGGACTTGGGGGTAGGGGTGGGTTGCGCGTGGGACTTGGGGAACCAGAGGGAGGGCTCCCAACCGTGGAAGAGACGCAAGGTGAAGACATCGGAAAACATCTTCCTGCACATACTGTCGTCTTTTTTCCCACAAGCTCCATTGTTAGTTTTCTCTGCTTCCTCAGCCCAGGAAGAACTTGGATTGGATTGGCTGTGAGAGCCAGATGGGGACGACATCGTTCACAGCCTTGCTGTGAGTTTTCGTGCAGTTTCATCAGAGGGTTGGGAGGAGGGAAGGTGGCCGCTAGAGAAGAACACAGTTCAGCAGCAACTCCTGTCTCTTTGGGCAGAGGTTTGATTTTTGGCATTTGCACAAGCCACATAGGGAAAGGGGGAAAATGCTATAGGAGCTGTAGGGGACCATACTAAGGGACCAAAAAATACTCGCTGTCATTGAAGCATTGTGACCCCTGACTTCTGTTTCTAATTCCTCCCTCTCCTGGTCCTTTTCTTCCTTCCACACAAGTGTCATAGCCCCACCCCAGTTGTGGCAGTGGACATTCCCACAAATGTTTAGATGGAGGTTTTTTTTGGGAAATAGAGTTGTGCGGAAATGTGCTTACGATTGCCAGTAGATTGAATGGCATTAAACTGGAGTTCGGGGTTGGGCATCTCTGCTCCTCATCCCGTATGAACCTTAGAATTTCAGGAGCCTCAGGATCAGTCCTCTAGCATTTCCTTTAGCTTTCTCATGTGCCGGGTCAGTGTGGAAGGTTCAGGGCACAAGGTAAGCAAGATTACCCACCTGCCACTTACCCTCCCCCTGCTGCAGGCTCTTCAGTCTCACAAGCACTGGAATGCTAAGTGATTGGCCAACCGTTTGCCTCCATGCCATCTGCTCTTCAGGAAAGATGGAGCGAGGACTCCAGGGTTTCATGAGGAGTTTTACTCATTCATTTTCATTTAGGGGCTATGTGGGGAGGGGGTGGGAGCAGGAATTGCATTCACACATGACATTTCAATTCATCTCAACACATGAAGAGCGTCCTCCCTGTTGGGAGCAATGTGTATATGTCTGCTCTGTCAGCTGCAGGTTCCGATTCTTTGAAGTCAATGATGTCAGGCCAGGAAAATAAAATAATTGCTTACCTTAAAAATCCACCTGAATTCAGGATTGTTGCTTCCTCTTCTCTTTTGGTTTGCATGTGAATGAAGGTTGCATTTTCAAAGAGATGGAAGTGGGTGTGGGGTTGGTAGTGCACACTTACATAGAGTCAGATGTATATGTGTTCATTTAGTTGTTGCCCAGGGGTGAATGTTAGTGTAGCCTGCCTGATGTGTTTCAAGTAAGTGCACAGCCGCTGCTTCGTGTGTTTCTCAAAGCTAAAGTCTGCCTACCTCATGGTGGAGGGCTGGTGCGCACTGTGTGCTGTGCTAATTAGGAATGCAACTGTCTAGGCCTTGTCCCAGATTTGGCTGGCAGCTGCGCGTGCTGCTAATTATGAACTAGTGCCTCAGAAGATTGTGCTGAGCCTTCAAGTCGGCTCCAGGCATCACTGCTGGTCCCAAACACAACTTACTCTCTCCTTTATACTTCACAAGAAGCTAACACCTTTCAGAGCAGGAAGTAATCTGGCTTGTGGGGTCAAAGACAAGTCCAGTGTCTTCTGGCTAGGAGTGGGTCTTTCAGCGAGTGGGGAAGCCTGTGTGGCTAGGCTTTGGGTTTGAAAATCAGAACAATCAGCCAGGACATGAGAGAAGAACCCTCAGTCCCGTTTCTCTCCCTCTGATTTCTTGGCAACTCCACACCTAGGTGGTGGCTTCCTCTTTGTCTTTAAGAACTACGAGGGAGTCACTAGAAAGGAATTAGGAAGTAATAGGTCTACGCCAGGATTCTACCAACCTGCCCACCAGAGTGATGGAGAAAATTCAGTTAGCATTGAGAGGAGAGAGGGAAGCCTGGACCAGGAAACAAAAATTTAGAAGTTGGAAGTGGTTTGAAGTTTTCCATTAGGGCCTTGAAAATAGATGCCTGTGGTTACAGAAATGGCAGTGCGCTATTACTGGACAAGCCACAGGAGGCTGATGCTTGGGCTGTTGAGATGAATACTATTTTTGAAACTATTACCTACTACCTAGGAATAAGACCTGAATGTTTTGAAGGACACACACACAGCAGAGCCTGCACCCTCCAGGTTCATCTGAAACAGCAGGCCATTGCTGAACTGGACCTTCGAATTCAGGGACTGTCTCTCGGAAGGCCCTATCTTTTTCTAGTTCCACTTTTTTGCTGGATTTTTTCAGATGAAAAATAAGATTATTGGATGTGTCATTGCTGTTTTAAACCAGTGCCATTTTACATGTGCATAATTTTAATCAACTTAGCTAAGTTTGGCTCCAGTTTAGGTCCTGTTTCCTGAACACAGGGTCTTAGCACCTCATACTTTCCCCAGTCTTGTCTGCTTAATGCCTTTAAGGCCTTGCTGGCTTTTTGTGAGCTGAAAGCAGCATGGGAAATGTCCTGGTAACCTGGACTCTGTTCCATGTCACATTAATTGGCTGACTCCAGACCTGCTTTGTCAGGAAGGGAGTTTAAATGATACATCCAATAAATCATTCTTTCCCTTAGACGCCATGTGATGTCATCATCAGAGACAAGTCTAGTTCTGTATTTCCTGGAAAAGTCTGACTGTATGCAAGGGTAATCTTTGACATTTGCCAAGGGCAATCCTTTCTTATGACTGGTTCTTTCACTGCTGCAGATTCCCTTATCCTTAGAGGTCTCCACCGTGAGATGCTCAGTGGTGATACATTTAGGTTGTGAATCCCAGTGGGGACCACAGCCCCACGTGAGTGGATGCTAGACAGGGAATCTCATTTCTGAATACCAGGATGTAGTTTACTTTTCTTCTAATGCTGAATTGCTTGCTTCCCTCCAAGCACCCTGTACCAATTTAAAGGTATAGACTGTATTGCCTATTCAGAGGTTAAGATTACAAAATAACAAAACACGATGTTAAGTAATATAAGTAATGAGGCTGATGAATGTACTTCCTGGCTAGCAGCAGCCTCCCGGTGACTCTCCAGGGTCATGTGTTGTTTCTGGGGCACTGCCCTGACCCTTGAGGCACTACCCTTTGAGAATATTAGCATGAAGATTATAATTCCATATAAAGTAGCCATGTTATGTGGTACAGGATTGTGGATGTACACGTCTGGGGAGATGACATCTAGTCAACTTCAACAGTGAAAATAGCCAGGCATTCTGGAAAATAACCCGATTGATTGATAATTTTTTTTTTATCTAGCTTTCCCTTTGTGATTTGTTTCTCGGTGCTGGGCATGAACTTTATTATCTCACATATGCCAGGTAAGTATTCTATCACTTGCTTGTATCCCCAGCCCTCTGTATAAACCATTAACTGTCTTATTTTTACTCGGCAGACTTAAAAAAGTAGCAAGTGCTGGTTTTCATTTTTTTTTTAGATGTGTGAACCCACTCAGTATTTTCAGAAGCTGGTTTGTTTCTCCCTTAACTTGTTCTGAGTGAGTTGTTTCCTCAGTGCATCCTGAGTAATTATTTTCTTCCTAGGTGGTACTTGTTGCCGGCCTGTCACCCCCTCTTTGCCTCAATATTTTTTCAATGCAAGTTAAACTACCAATTCCAGCCTGTAGCTTGTTCTCTTGGGAACATCTGGAAAACAGCTTGTTTTCCTCAGCCTAATAAGATGGCCAGCTAGCTAACTAATGAAAGAATGATACAAACACAATAGTCTCTACCCCAAAACTAGAAGACTTGTGTGTGTGTGTGTGTGTGTGTGTGTGTGTGTGTGTGTGTGTGTGTG